>WFMF01000008.1:1235948-1339937 GCA_011033025.1 Beroe forskalii | reverse complement strand
AAAAGTGGTGTCAAGGAAAAGTGGTGTCAAGGAAAAGTGGTGTCAAGGAAAAATGGTGTCAACGAAAAGTGATGTCAACGAAAAGTGGTGTCAAGGAAAAAGTGGTGTCAAGGAAAAAGTGGTGTCAAGGTAAAGCACGAGTGGTGTCAAGCACGAGTGGTGTCAAGCACGAGCAGTGCCAAGCACGAGCGGTGTCGGGCACGAGTGGTGTCAAGCCTGAATCCGGTGTCAAGTAAGAATGGTGTCAAGTAAGAATGGTGATGTCAACGAAAAGTGGTGTCAAGGAAAAAGTGGTGTCAAGGAAAAAGTGGTGTCAAGGTAAAGAAATGTAATTGTCAAGAAAAGTGGTGTCAAGGAAGTGGTGTCAATAAGGAAAAGTAGTGTCAAGGAAAAAGTGATTGTCAAAGAGAAGAAAGAAAGTGGTGTCAAGGAAAAGTGGTGTCAACGAAAAGTGATGTCAACGAAAAGTGGTGTCAAGGAAAAAGTGGTGTCAAGGAAAAAGTGGTGTCAAGGTAAAGTGGTGTCAAGGAAAAGTGGTGTCAAGGGGAAGTGGTGTCAAGGAAAAGTGGTGTCAAGGAAAAGTGGTGTCAAGGTGGTAAAAAGTATGGTGTCAAAAGGGTGTCAAGAGTGGTGTCAAGGAAAAGTGGTGTCAAGGAAAAGTGGTGTCAAGGAAAATGGTGTCAACTTGAAAGTGATGTCAACGAAAGAGTAATTGGCATCCAAGATAGACTGGTGTCAAGAGAGACTGGTGTCAAGCCTTTCTTCCGTCAAGGCTAACCGCTCTAAAAACACTGATAGTCATGTGATTGATGATTTGGGCTAAAAAATGGGTGGACTTAACTCCGCCGCGGACCCGCTGCGGACCCGGTGGACCCGCTGCGGGTCCGCCGCGGACTCCACTAAAGTCCACCATAAAAATTTTTGGTGGACTTTGGTGGACCCACATGTGGATGAGTGAAACTCTCCGCCGCGGAGTGGTGGGTCCGCTGCGGGTCCGCTCGGGCTCCGCGGCGCACTGGTGGACAGTCCACCGAAAAGTCCACCAAAAAAGTCCACCGTGGACTAAAATAATTGTGAAGGTAAAACATGTCCGCGGAGTCGGTGGACTCAAGGGCGGAGTCCACTGGTGGAGTCCACTGGCGGACTCCACCACTGGAGTCCACTGGTGGACTCGACTCGCCAGTGGACTCCAACTCCGCCAGTGGACTCGAATCCGCCAGTGGACTCGACTCCGCCAGTGGATGAATTGTTGGTGGAGTCCACCAGTAAACTCCACTGGTGGAATCTGCCAGTGGACTCTGCCAGTGGACTCCGCCATTAGGGCTGTACCTGTGGTTTTTGGAAAGGAGTGCCATGTGTACACATAGCTTTCTCAGATTCGGTCGATATTTCAAAGGGACCATCCATAAAGGGCGTCGCAACGAGGGGGAGGGGTGAGTAGACCCTCTCAGATTTGATCGATATTTCAAAATCAACTTGGGGCCATCCATAAAGGACGTGCAAGGACATTTCAGATCCCTCCTCCCCCTTGTCGCAAACGTCCGCGATCTAGAAACCCTAATAGTAATTTCAATGCTTTTTTCCAGCTGGAATTGGAAAAAGGGTGTGTCCTGGTGCGAACGTGCGTCAAGGAAATTAAGGATTTGACCAAAATAAACATGTCACACCTCTTTTTTAAGACAAATGGGGATAATTAAATTACCACCAAAAGTTGATATTAGCCCAAATCTGAGAGGGTCCTGGGGATTCTGGCCAATACGTCTCCCATAAACGAGAGCCTTCATTTTCCATGACAATGACGTCACTCAGAAAAATATAATCAAGCGCATCTAGCGCTTTGAAGGTTATGGTCGGGATTAGGGTCAGGGATTTGTTAGGTTTAGGTCAGGATTAAGGTAACTGTAAGGGTTTTGGTAAGAGTCTCCGTAAGGTTTAGGATAGAGAAAATTGACCTTCGGATCTGTGACGTCACTCAGCCCCGTTTACCTTATCGGACATAATTATCACATACATTAAATTCACGCTGAGCACCTCAGCATGAATATTAATGTCCGTGAAAATTTTGTCCGTGATACTAATGTCCGTAATATTCAGGTCCGTGAAAATTAAGTCCGGCATTTCGTCCTAAAATTTATAGGGTAGAGACGCAAAATTTTTGACCTCCTCTCTTGAAATGCGCAAATAATAGAATTTGTAAGGAAATTATGCTTCTTTTTAATGCTTAGTACCTGCAATATGAAAATTTATCATATTTATTAAAGAAAAATATTGAAAAAATCTTCAATTCAAGCATTCAAGAGGGGGAAAATGGGAGAAATCGAGCCGATAATTTTGAAGATTTTTTGGAATTTGAAGTGGCTGGATCGAGCGTGAATATTAATGTCCGTGAAGTTTTATGTCCGTGAAACTAAAGTCCGTGATAATTATGTCCGATAAGGTATATCGGACATAATGCGGACGTCCGCAATTCATGGAAATTTTGAGCGATTTGACGGCTATTTCACCATAAAATCATGGAATTTCGGGGCCAAAAATGTTATCCGCGAGAGGACTCTGCTGGTGGAGTTGGACTCCACCTGTGGACTCCACCTGCAGGCCCGTAGCCAGGATTTTTTTCCGGGAGGGGCCCTTGCGCAGCAAGCAAGCTGCGCCAGGGTCTGGGGGCGCAGCCCCCAGCGGGGTTCAGGGGCGAGCCCCTGCCAGGGGTTAGAGGGCGGAGCCCCCGAAAAATTCTAGGGAAATTAGGGTGCTGCAGGATGATTTTTACAATAAAGAAATGTACAGGAAATGTAAAGGACGATAATGAGAGCATCGAAAAAGTATACACTCAAATATAAACGAGCTATAACAGTCAGAATAAGATTAAACAGCCACTATTTAACCAAGCCAAAGTATATATTATGATTATCAGTCGAAAAACTTTTATTCTCACTATTTTTTGAATGGTACCTTTTCTTCCGAGGGGGGCTGCACCCCCCCTAGCCCCCCCTCTGTCTACGGGTCTGTCCACCTGTGGACTCCGCTGGTGGAATCCACCTGTGGACTCCGCTGGTGGAATCCACCTGTGGACTCCACCTGTGGACTCCGCCAGTGGACCAAAGTCCGCTGGTGGAGTCCATGTCCACCTGAGGAGTCCACCGGTGGACAAAAACTCCGCGGTGGACTCCAATCCACGGCGGACTTTTTTTCCTGGTGGACTTTTTTGGTGGACTTTTTCGGTGGACTGTCCACCAGTGCGCGGCGGAGCCCGAGCGGACCCGCAGCGGACCCACCACTCCGCGGCGGAGTTTTGAAAAGTCCGCTGCGGGTCCACCAAAGTCCACCAAAAAATTTTATGGTGGACTTTAGTGGAGTCCGCGGCGGACCCGCAGCGGGTCCACCGGGTCCGCAGCGGGTCCGCGGCGGAGTTAAGTCCACCCATTTTTTAGCCATGATTTGTTTCACACTCTGCGAACAATGCAGCATGAAGCTCACAGCACAGCAAGCCTCATTATCTCCTTACATGGAATAATTAGCCGTGCTTTCAATCTAATTATCACGTGACCTCCAAATGGAAATTATTGCTATGCAGTATACTGTAATCACATGTCCTATGATGAGTGAAATTCAATGCTGCTGACAATGATGATATCTCGTATTTCAAACACAAGGAAATATCGTAACACCACACTTAGATTCACTGAACACTCTCTATCCTTAGTTTTAAACTTAACAACACTACTAATTACAATCAAATTTGAGGTAAGAAACCGTTCCATGTGTATCTGAGTCTCTTCGGAGATCAGAATCACACCTTTTGGCTTGTCTTCCCCTCGGAGGACTTTATCGAAATCAAAGCTATGAAAAGGTATCATTCACCCTTCGCAATCTCAGATTGTTTAGCGTGTGAAAATGGTGAGTTGTGTCACAGTCAAGCCCGAGTGGTTTCAAGCACGAGTGGTGTCAAGCACGAGTGGTGTCAAGCACGAGTGGTGTCAAGCACGAGTGGTGTCAAGCACGAGTGGTGTCAAGCACGAGCAGTGCCAAGCACGAGCGGTGTCGGGCACGAGTGGTGACAAGCCCGAATCCGGTGTCAAGTAAGAATGGTGCCAAGCAAAAGTGGTGTCAGGGAAAAGTGGTGTCAAAGAGAAAGTGGTGTCAAGGAAAAGTGGTGTCAAGGGAAAGTGGTGTCGAAAGGGCTGTGGCTGGGGGTCTCCCCTGGAGGAGGGTTCTGCTGATAGAAAATGGTGTCAATCCACACAGTGGCCCCACACAGGGATACTGGCTGGCTACGGGTACATCTGTCTGGCTTGTGGTGTCATACTGGAAATCTGGTAATCTAGGAAAAAAGTGGATAGATCAAGGAAAAAGTGGTGTCAAAAGGCTGAAAAGTGGTATCTAGCCGACAAGTGGTATCTTATCTTCTTTAAGAAAGTGGTGTCAAGGAAAAGTGATTGTCAAGGACAGGTGGTGCGCATAAAAAAATTGGTGTACACAGGGAAGTGGTGTCATAGAAAAGTGGGTCGGTGCTTGCGAAAGTCAACCGTGGTGATCTGCCCCCAAGGGAAAGTGGTGCCAAGGTTTGTGGTGTCCACTGCTGGAGGGTGTGACTTTTGGACTCCATACCCCTCCATGAAAAAGTGCGATTCTTAACCGTGGACAGTGGTGTCTAAGGAAAAAACCACCCAACAGGAAAAAGTGGTTCATGACAGTGGTGGCAGAAAAGTGGAAAGTCTGGGCTTTGTCAAGGATCAATTGGAATAAACAACGTGGTGTCCTCCAAGGAAATTTTATTCGTAAGATAGAAAAGTGGTTTGAAGGAACTTGTGCAGGTGTGATTGATCAATGGGAAAGGTGTGATCTCGCGAACAATGAAGATAAAGTGGCTTCAAACACAAGAACCCTGGTTACATGGAATAATTATCTTCGAACAAATCCATGGAGCGGCAAAACGTGACTCCATCAATACTGACATTGGAAAGTGGTGTAAGACCAAGGTGGATGGATCTGTCCTATGAGTTTGATCAGAATCAATGCATTTGACAATGATGATGCCCTCGGGATTTCAAAAGGGAATATCGAAACATAACATTTAGATTCACTGGTGACTCTAATGGAAAACGGCATGGTGTCAGCAATGAGAAAGTGAGGAGCAAGGAAAAGTGGTTCGAATGGGTTCGAGAAGACATGTTTTTTGAGCTGAAACAGGAGGAAAATATTGACAAGCCCGTTGGAGTAACTCAAATTTCTCAAAATCAAAAAGTGGTGTCACAAACTTGTGTCGGACTGGAGGGTTGACAGGACTTTGGAGCACGATCGAGTGTTTCATCGACATTCCAATCTTGGGAAGCACGTAATTGACAGACAGTGCCATCTCTCAAAAATGGTGGGATGAAGAAACAGTGAACTTGCAAGAGGATGTCCAAGTGGTGTCAATGGACGAATGGTGTCAGGGAAAAGAAGTGACGGTGGCGGCACGAGTGGTGTCATGAAATGGTCCTTCAACGGGAGTGGAGCTGACATACGTGTAAAGGTTTGAAAAGTGGTGAAAAAGTGAAGGATGTGGTGGAGAAGGAAAGATGGAAGTCATCGAAAATGGTGACCACCACAAAAAGTGGTGTGGAAGAAGGAAAAAGTGGTGTCAGGGAAAAGTGGTGTCAAGGAAAAGTGGTGTCAAGGAAAAAAAGTGGTGTCAAGGTGAAGTGGTGTCATCAAGGAAAAGTGGTGTCAAGGAAAAGTGGTGTCATGCCTTCTCGTAGGAAGAAAGTGGTGTTATCGAGAAAGTGGTGTCAAGGGAAAGTGGTGAAGGAAAAGTGGTGACCTTGGGAAATGGGGTCAAGGAAAACAGTCAATGAAACTGGGAAAAGTGGTGTCGCATATTCTGGTGTAGAGGAAAGGGACTGTCAGGAGTTCAGTGGTTTCGGCGGCAGGTGTCACGGGATACTTCATCAAGGAAAGTGAAGCATGTGCTTTCAAAAAGAATGGTGCTACCAATTGGGGCAAGTCAAAACATCAAGGAAAAGTGGTGTCATTTCTGCCAAACAAGGAAAAGTGGTGTCAAGGAAAAAGTCCTTCAAGGAAAAGTGGTCACCCTCCAAAAGTGGTGTCAAGGAAAAGTGGTGTCAGGAGAAAGTGGTGTCATGAAAAGTGGTGTCAATTTGGTGTCAAGCGGGAAAGTGGTGTCATCCACAAACTTGTGGAAAATGGTTTAGTGTCAAAAGGAAAACTCGGCACTTTCCTGAATAGAAAACTGAAAAGTCTTTTTGATTGAAAAAAAGTGGTGTCAAAGAAACTGCAAGGACAGTGGTGAAACAGATGGATCATGTCAAATCCTTGCCGGTCAAAGTCGAACTGCAGGGCAAAGTGGTGTCAAATTAAAAGTGGTGTCTCAAATGGAAAATTGTTGGTATGGAAGGAAATGTGGTGTCAAGGAAAGTGATGTCAAAGATGAAAAGTGGTGTCGGACGAAAAGTGGTATCGGTGGAAAACCACCCCAAAAATATCTGGTGTCACATCCAAAGCTTTGTCTGCGGAACCTCTGTGAGAGGTAGCAGAAAACTTGTCAAGGGACAAGTGGTGTCAAGGAAATTTACCTTGAGCGGTGAAACACGGTCATGTGGTATCAAGTGAAAATGTCATTCACAGGCCCTTTTGGACGGTGTAGAGAAGAAATGCGAACGACCAAAAGTGGTCACGAAACTCGGGAAAAGTGGATCACATTGAGAAAAGTGGTGTCAAGGAAAATGGTGTTTGATGCAGTGGAAAGCGGTGGTGTCAGGGAAAGTGGTGTCACCATGCGGGAATGGGAAAGTGGTGTCATGTACGGTTAAATCTGGATCACTGGAAAAGAAACAACAACCAGAAACTTTGGTGTCAAGGAAAAGTGGTGTCAAGGAAAAGTGGTGTCAAGGAAAAGTGACACCCAAGAAAAAGTGGTGTCAGGGTTTGCCCTGGTGTCAAGTGGAAAAGTGTGTGTCAGGGAAAGTGGTGGTGAAGAAAAGTGGTGTCAAGGGAAAGTGGTGATCCGCGGGAAAGTGGTGACACAAAAAAGTGGTGTCAAGGCAAAGTGGTGTCAGGAAAAGCGGTGAGGAAAAGGTGGTGTCGGTGAAAAGTAGTATTGAAAGTGGTGTCAAGGAAAAGTGGTGTCAAGGAAAGTGGTGTCAAGGAAATGGTGACATTGAAAAATTATACTGATCAAGGGAAAGTGGTGTCAAGGAAAAGTGGTGTCAAGGAGAAAGTGGTGTCATTTGGTGTCAACCTGGTGTCAAGGGAAAGTGGTGTCCACCTGGGGAAAGGGAAAAGTGGTGTCAAGGGAAAGTGGTGTCGCAAAAAGTGGTGTTCTAGGAAAAGTGGTGTCAAGGGAAAAAGTGGTGTAAAGGAAAAGTGGTGTATCCATGAAAGTAATGTCACGATTATCAAAGTGATGTCAGGGAAAGTTCCCTCAACGCACTGGGCCGGTCCAAAGGAGAAAGAAATTGATTCCGGGGAACAGTGGTGTCAGGGGAAAAGTGGTGTCAAGAAAAGTGGTCGGTCAATGTCAGGCGCAACCAGTGGTGTCAAGGAAAAAGTGGTGACCAAGGAAAAGTTTGGTGTCAAGGAAAGTGGTGTCAAGGAAAATGGAATGTTCGGCATGGTGTCAACAGAAGATGGTGGTGTCAAGAATGGAAAAGGGAAAAGTGGTGTCAACTCAGATTGGACTGGCCACGCAGCTCTAAAAACACCTGAAAACTGAACAAGAATGGATTGATTGTGGTGTCTGCCTGAGTGAAAAGTGGTGTCAAGGGAAAGTGGTGTCAAGGAGAAAGTGGTGTCAAGGGAAAGTGGTGTCAAGGAAAAGTGGTGTCAAGGAAAAAGTGGTGTCAAGGAAAAGGTGGTGTCAAGGAAAAGTGGTGTCAAGGCTTCAGGAAAAGTGGTGTCAAGGAAAAGTGGTGTCAAGGAAAAGTGGTGTCAAGGAAAAAGTGGTGTCAAGGAAAAGTGGTGTCAAGGAAAAGTGGTGTCAAGGAAAAGTGGTGTCAAGGAAAAGTGGTGTCAAGGAAAAGTGGTGTCAAGGAAAAAGTGTCAAGGAAAGTGGTGTCAAGGAAAGTGGTGTCAAGGAAAAGTGGTGTCAAGGAAAAGTGGTGTCAAGGGAAAGTGGTGTCAAGGAAAAAGTGGTGTCAAGGGAAAGTGGTGTCAAGGAAAAGTGGTGTCAAGGAAAAGTGGTGTCAAGGAAAAGTGGTGTCAAGGAAAAGTGGTGTCAAGGAAAAGTGGTGTCAAGGAAAAGTGGTGTCAAGGAAAAAGTGGTGTCAAGGAAAAAGTGGTGTCAAGGAAAAGTGGTGTCAAGGAAAAAGTGGTGTCAAGGAAAAGTGGTGTCAAGGGGAAAGTGGTGTCAAGGAAAAGTGGTGTCAAGGAAAAGTGGTGTCAAGGAAAAAGTGGTGTCAAGGGAAAGTGGTGTCAAGGAAAAGTGGTGTCAAGGAAAAGTGGTGTCAAGGAAAAATGGTGTCAAGGAAAAGTGATGTCAACGAAAAGTGGTGTCAAGATAGACTGGTGTCAAGAGAGACTGGTGTCAAGCCTTTCTTCCGTCAAGGCTAACCGCTCTAAAAACACTGATAGTCATGTGATTGATGATTTGTTTCACACTCTGCGAACAATGCAGCATGAAGCTCACAGCACAGCAAGCCTCATTATCTCCTTACATGGAATAATTAGCCGTGCTTTCAATCTAATTATCACGTGACCTCCAAATGGAAATTATTGCTATGCAGTATACTGTAATCACATGTCCTATGATGAGTGAAATTCAATGCTGCTGACAATGATGATATCTCGTATTTCAAACACAAGGAAATATCGTAACACCACACTTAGATTCACTGAACACTCTCTATCCTTAGTTTTAAACTTAACAACACTACTAATTACAATCAAATTTGAGGTAAGAAACCGTTCCATGTGTATCTGAGTCTCTTCGGAGATCAGAATCACACCTTTTGGCTTGTCTTCCCCTCGGAGGACTTTATCGAAATCAAAGCTATGAAAAGGTATCATTCACCCTTCGCAATCTCAGATTGTTTAGCGTGTGAAAATGGTGAGTTGTGTCACAGTCAAGCCCGAGTGGTTTCAAGCACGAGTGGTGTCAAGCACGAGTGGTGTCAAGCACCATTGGTGTCAAGGTGTCAAGTAAGAATGGTGCAAAGCAAAAGTGGTGTCAGGGAAAAGTGGTGTCAAGGAAAAGTGGTGTCAAGGAAAAAGTGGTGTCAAGGAGAAGTGGTGTCAAGGCACGAGTGGTGTCGGGAAAAGTGGTGTCAAGTGGTGAATCCGGTGTCAAGAAAAAATGGTGTCAAGGAAAAGTGGTGTCAAGGAAAAGTGGTGTCAAGGAAGAGTGGTGTCAAGGAAAAGTGGTGTCAAGGAAAAATGGTGTCAAGGAAAAGTGGTGTCAAGGAAAGTGGTGTCAAGGAAAAGTGGTGTCAAGGGTGAAGTTGTGTCAAGGAAAAGTGGTGGCAAGGAAAAGAGGTGGCAACGAAATGTGGTGTCGAGGTAAAGTGGTGTCAAGGAAAAGTGGTGTCAAGGAAAAGTGGTGTCAAGGAAAAGTGGTGTCAAAGAAAAAGTGGTGCCAAGGAAAAGTGGTGTCAAGGGAAAGTGGTGTCAGGGGAAATTGGTGTCGAGGAAGAGTGGTGTCAAGGAAAAGTGGTGTCAAGGAAAGTGGTGTCAAGGAAAAGTGGTGTCAAGGAAAGTGGTGTCAAGGAAAAGTGGTGTCAAGGAAAAGTGGTGTCAAGGAAAAAGTGGTGTCAAGGAAAAAGTGGTGTCAAGGAAAAGTGGTGTCAAGGAAAAGTGGTGTCAAGGAAAAGTGGTGTCAAGGAAAAAGTGGTGTCAAGGGGAAGTGGTGTCAAGGGAAGTAGTGGTGTCAAGGAAAAGTGGTGTCAAGGAAAAGTGGTGTCAAGGAAAAGTGGTGTCAAGGAAAAGTGGTGTCAAGGAAAGAGTGGTGTCAAGGGAAAGTGGTGTCAAGGGAGAAGAGTGGTGTCAAGGAAAAGTGGTGTCTGCCGAAAAGTGGTGAAAAAAGGAAAAGTGGTGTCAAGGATAAATGGTGTCAAGGAAAAGTGGTGTCGAAGAAGAGTGGTGTCAAGGAAAAGTGGTGTCATGGAAAAATGGTGTCAAGGAAAAGTGGTGTCAAGGAAAAGTGGTGTCAAGGAAAAGTGGTATGAAAGTGGTGATGAGGGAAAGTGGTGTCACAAAAGTGGTGTCAAGGAAAAGTGGTGTCAAGGAAAGTGATGTCAACAAAAGTGGTGTCAAATTTGGTGTAAGAAAGGAAAGTGGTGTCAAGGAAAAGTGGTGTCACACCTTTTATTTGGTGTCAAGAAAACTTTATCAAGAAAAAGTGGTGTCAAAGGAAAAAGTGGTGTCATGTCGGGAAATTTGTCAAGAAAGAGGTGCGAACAAAAAGTGGTGGTGCGTGGGAAAGAGGGGTCAATGTCACGAATGATTGAAAGAAATGTGGTGTCAAGGAAAAGTGGTGTCAAGGAAAAGTGGTGTCAAGGAAAAGTGGTG
Source organism: Beroe forskalii (assembly GCA_011033025.1). Lineage (NCBI taxonomy): Eukaryota > Metazoa > Ctenophora > Nuda > Beroida > Beroidae > Beroe > Beroe forskalii. Next base: position 1,329,437 of record WFMF01000008.1, on the reverse strand, counting down.
TCAAGGAAAAGTGGTGTCAAGGAAAAGTGGTGTCAAGGGAAAGTGGTGTCAAGGGAAAGTGGTGTCAAGGAAAAGTGGTGTCAAGGAAAAGTGGTGTCAAGGAAAAGTGGTGTCAAGGAAAAGTGGTGTCAAGGAAAAGTGGTGTCAAGGAAAAGTGGTGTCAAAACAAAGTGGAAAAGTGGTGTCAAGGGAAAGTGGTGCCGAGGAAAAGTGGTGTCAAGGAAAAGTGGTGTCAAGGAAAAGTGGTGTCAAGGAGAAAGTGGTGTCAAGGAAAAGTGGTGTCAAGGAAAAGTGGTGTCAAGGAAAAGTGGTGTCAAGGAGAAAGTGGTGTCAAGGGAAAGTGGTGTCAAGGAAAAAGTGGTGTCAAGGAAAAAGTGGTGTCAAGGAAAAGTGGTGAAAGTGGAAAGTGTCAAGGAAAAAGTGGTGTCAAGGAAAAGTGGTGTCAAGGAAAAAGTGGTGCCAAGGAAAAGTGGTGTCAAGGGAAAGTGGTGTTAGGGGAAATTGGTGTCGAGGAAGAGTGGTGTCAAGGAAAAGTGGTGTCAAGGAAAAGTGGTGTCAAGGAAAAGTGGTGTCAAGGAGAAATGGCGGCAAGGAAGGGTGGTGTCAAGGGTGAAGTTGTGTCAAGAAAACGTGGTTTCAAGGGGAAGTGGTGTCAAGGAAAGTGGTGTCGAGGGAAAGTGGTGTCATGGGAAAGTGGTGTCCAAGAAAAGTGATGTCAAGGAAAAGGGTGTCAAATTAAGGTTGTGTCGAGAAAAGGTTGGTGCCAAGGAAAAGTGGTGTCAAAGGAAAAGTGATGGTGAAAAGGAAAAAGTGGTGCCAAGGAAGATGGTGTCAAGGAAAAGTGGTGTCAAGGAAAGTGGTGTCAAGGAAAAGTGGTGTCAGATGAAGTGACAAAGGAAAAGTGGTACATTGGGAAACAATGGTGTCAAGAACAAAGTGGTGTCAAGGAAGTGGTGTCAAGGAAATATTTGTCGCGAAAGTGGAAAGTGGTTCAAAGGAAAAGTGGTGTCAAGGAAAGTGGTGTCAAGGAAAAAGTGGTGTCAAGGAAAGTGGTGGTGTCAAGGAAAAGTGGTGTCAAGGAAAAGTGGTGTCAAGGAAAAAGTGGTGTCAAGGACAAAGTGGTGTCAAGGAAAAGTGGTGGGAAGGAAATGCGGCGTCGGGGAAAAGTGGTGTCAAGGAAATAATGGTGTCAAGGCAAAGTGGTGTCCAGGAAAAGTGGTGTCAAGGAAAAGTGGTGTCAAGGAAAAGTGGTGTCAAGGAAAAGTGGTGTCAAGGAAAAATGGTGTCAACGAAAAGTGGTGTCAAGGAAAGTGGTGTCAAGGAAAAGTGGTGTCAAGGAAAAGTGGTGTCAAGGAAAAGTGGTGTCAAGGAAAAAGTGGTGTCAAGGTAAAGTGGTGTCAAGGAAAAGTGGTGTCAAGGAAAAGTGGTGTCAAGGGAAAGTGGTGTTGGGAAAAGTGGTGTCAAGGAAAAGTGGTGTCAAGGGAAAAGTGGTGTCAAGGAAAAGTGTATTCAAGGAAAAAGTGGTGTCAAGGGAAAAGGGGTGTCGAGGAAAAGTGGTGTCAAGAAAAAGTGGTGTCAAGGAAAAGTGGTGTCAAGGAAAAGTGGTGTCAAGTAAAGGTTGATTCAAGGAAAAGTGGTGTGGCGGGGAAGAAACAAAGTGGTGTCAAGGAAAAGTGGTGTCAAGAAAAAGTGGTGTCAAGGAAAAGTGGTGTCAAGGAAAAAGTGGTGTCAAGGCTTCAAGAAAAAGTGGTGTCAAGGAAAAGTGGTGTCAAGGAAAAGTGGTGTCAAGGAGAAGTGGTGTCAAGGAAAAGTGGTGAAAGGAAAAGTGGTGTTCAAGGACGGTTGGTGTGAAGGAAAAAAAAATCACCAATTTGTGTGGTGTCACAAGAAAAGTGGTGTGAGTGAAAAGTGGCAAAGTGAAATGTTGTCATGGAATAATGGAAATATCGAAGTGGTGTCAAGGAAAATTATCAAACACCTCCAAATTGACATTATTGTTATGAAATACTGTAATCACATGTCCTGAGGTAAAAGCTTTCAAGGAAAACAATGATGGTGATTCGAGCGAATTTCAAACAATGCAAGATGAAGCTCGGAACACTTATTATTCAATGAACACTCTCTATCCGCAGTTTTAAACTTAACAACACTACTAATTACAATCAAATTTGAGGTAAGAACTGTTCCATGTGTATCTGAATCTCTTCGGAGATCAGAATCACACCTTTGGCTTGTCTTCCCTCGGAGGACTTTGTCGAAATCAAAGTTATGAAAGGAAACAGGAAAAGTGGTGTCAAGGAAAAGTGGTGTCAAAAAAAAGTGTGTCAAGGAAAAGTGGGTCTTGGGGAAAAGTCAAGGAAAAGTGGTGTCAAGAAAAAGTGGTGTCAAGGAAAGTGGTGTCATGGGAAAAGTGGTGTCAAGGAAAAGTGGTGTCAAGGAAAAGTGGTGTCAAGGAAAAGTGGTGGTGGTGGTGTGTCGAAAAGTGGAAAAAAATGTCAATCTCGGGTGTTTGGGAAAAGTGTGAAAGTGGTGTCAAGGAAAAAGTGGTGTCAAGGTAAAGTGGTGTCAAGGAAAAGTGGTGTCAAGGAAAAGTGGTGTCAAGGAAAAAGTGGTGTCAAGGAATAGTGGTGTCAAGGAAAAGTGGTGTCAAAGAAAAGTGGTGTCAAGGAAAAAATGATGTCAAGGAAAAGTGGTGTCAAGGAAAAGTGGTGTCAAAGAAAAGTGGTGTCAAGGAAAAAGTGGTGTCAAGGAAAAGTGGTGTCAAGGAAAAAGTGGTGTCAAAGAAAAAGTGGTGTCAAGGAAAAGTGGTGTCAAGGAAAAGTGGTGTCAAGGAAAAAGTGGTGTCAAGGAAAAAGTGGTGTCAAGGAAAAGTGGTGTCAAGGGAAAAGTGGTGTCAAGGAAAAGTGGTGAAAACAAGGAAAAGTGGTGTCAAGGAAAAGTGGTGTCAAGGAAAAAGTGGTGTCAAGGAAAAGTGGTGTCAAGGAAAAGTGGTGTCAAGGAAAAGTGGTGTCAAGGAAAAGTGGTGTCAAGGAAAAGTGGTGTCAAGGAAAAGTGGTGTCAAGGAAAAGTGGTGTCAAGATAGACTGGTGTCAAGCCTTTCTGCCGTCAAGGCTAACCGCTCTGAAAACACTGATAGTCATGTGATTGATGATTTGTTTCACACTCTGCGAACAATGCAAGATGAAGCTCGGAGCACAGCAAGCCTCATTATCTCCTTACATGGAATAATTAGCCGTGCTTTCAATCTAATTATCACGTGACCTCAAAATTGACATTATTGCTATGCAGTATATTGTAATCACATGTCCTATGATGAGTGAAATTCAATGCTGCTGACAATGATGATATCTCGTATTTCAAACACAAGGAAATATCGTAACACCACACTTAGATTCACTGAACACTCTCTATCAGCAGTTTTAAACTTAACAACACTACTAATTACAATCAAATTTGAGGTAAGAATCCGTTCCATGTGTATCTGAATCTCTTCGGAGATCAGAATCACACCTTTGGGCTTGTCTTCCCCTCGGAGGACTTTATCGAAATCAAAGTTATGAAAAGGAAACACCCTTCGCAATCTCGGATATTTAGCGCGTGAAAATGTTGTGTTGAGTCACGTGTGGTGTCAAGAGGGGTCTCAAGCACGAGTGTCAAGAAAAAGTGGTGTCAAGAAAAAGTGGTGTCAAGGAAAGAGTGGTGTCAAGGAAAGAGTGGTGTCAAGGAAAGTGGTGTCAAGGAAAAAGTGGTGTCAAGGAAAAAGTGGTGTCAAGGAAAAGTGGTGTCAAGGAAAAAGTGGTGTCAAGGGCAAGTGGTGTCAAGGAAAAAGTGGTGTCAAGGAAAAAGTGGTGTCAAGGAAAAAGTGGTGTCAAGGGAAAGTGGTGTCAAGGCTTCAAGAAAAAGTGGTGTCAAGGAAAAGTGGTGTCAAGGAAAAAGTGGTGTCAAGGGAAGTAGTGGTGTCAAGGAAAAAGTGGTGTCAAGGAAAAGTGGTGTCAAGGAAAAGTGGTGTCAAGGAAAAAGTGGTGTCAAGGAAAAAGTGGTGTCAAGGAAAAAGTGGTGTCAAGGAAAAAGTGGTGTCAAGGAAAAGTGGTGCCAATACTTATAGTCCCACAGTTGGAAGGGGCGCCATTCTCGTTGTAGGGCACTTGGCTGACTTCACGACTTCAAACTGGATACTTTTACCGCCAGCACACTCCCTTCTGCTGTATGTGTCACTGTCAGTACACAGTAATCAGCATCCACATAGCTGTCATCCCTGATAGGTCTGACACTGACGTGTCCGTTACTCCGTTATTTAATCTAGCGTTATAAAAATAAAATGTGGTTGGTGGTGACCTGCTCATTCTTTTATTATGAAAACTCATGGTCCCTTCCGAGTAGCTCTTGTCCAGAATTGCACCTGTGTTTTTATGAGCTTGAATTATTCACTGTTGTATTGCATCTTTAAGTTTATATGCTTTTATATTGACATTGAAGAAAGCAATTATTTTAGAACGTCAGAATCTGTCCCTATTTCAATATTTATCAAATCTTTCCGATCAAATCATAGAAATTAGATTACTCCAAATGTGACAAACTCAAAGTTCACAGATCACGTCTATATCTTGAGTGCGAAGTCTCGTGTATTTTACTCGTACGTTCAAATAGCTTCGTCGTCTTCGAGATCATGTCATTATCTAAGTTCAAAGTGGTAATTTGAGTAAGTCCTATTTGCGAGTGATATCGAAGCATTAACGCTCCTGACAGGTCTCAAGCTCGACACGCCACAACAGTGCTACTGTTGTGATATATCTTTGGCTTAATTATATCTACAATTACTTTCAGTATACTCACTTACAAAGTAAGTATACTTACTAATATTGTCAGACGAAGCGCGGACGCGCCCGCCGAAGGCGAAGGGGTCAGACAACGTCTGACAATACTAGTACTACTAAGTAAGTGTACTCACTCAGTAAGTACACTTACTTTTTTATAGCTTAACTAAGTAAGTATACTAAGTTACTTTACTAACTTTGAAATTGAATAATTGTCCTTTAGTCCGAATACCGTTTGACTTTAGCTGATCTTTTGAACATAGAAATTTACTGAATATTAAGATCCATCACTATGGTGTCCCGGTACTCTCGTGCGCGTCGTATTGCGACGCGCGATGTGCTATTTGTTGCGCACAAATTTGCTTTAATGCTTTTTGCATGGAAAGTGCATTTTCGCGCTAACATTCGACACAAAAAGCACATTTGCGCGCAGCAAAAAGCACAACGCGCGTCGTAATCTTAATCAGTAATACGAATACGATGCGCAAAAGAGTTGGTACACCACGGTCAATAGTCATGAATATCTAAATTACATTTACAGAATATTAGCTAAAAGCTATTTAATTCTATTATGATATTATTAATAAAATCTAAATTTACCTTCATTCCAATAAAGCAATGAGCAGTGGGGTTGCAACTGCAAGAAATAGTACCCTAGTACCTATCTCTTTTGTCAGGGTATTTAACATTGATCAAAAGTTTAATCAGAAAATCGTCAAAGTTAGTGGGTGGTCTGACGCAACGTTTGATAGCATTCTGGCCACATGATGTCCTACGAGCAGCTACCTTTGGTCAATGGTAATTTCTTCATTTTGATCACAACTGAGAGTGTCCATGCACCAAATCATTTGATGAGGTTCTGTCTAGGAACCAACGCTCCTGCTGTCATATGCGGTTTGGTCTTTGGTGATGGTCCAGGAACGTCATGGCGTATTCTGCAATCAAATCCAATAGTGTTTTTGCGTGGTTTTGTGGCTTTGGTTTGATTAAAATGGGATATTGTTGACAAAAGTTGAAGGGTTCATTGGATATTATTTGACTTTTACTCCTGTTATATTTTATTTATACCGTAGGTCACTAACATTTTCAATTTTGTTGTTTTAATTTTTTGTACCTATCGTGTCCAATGGATCCATTGGAAAATCCCACCGATTTTCATTTAGGTACATAATATCGATATTGATCATGATGCCTATAATAAATCAAAACAATGATGTTTTGCGTCATTTGGTTTTCCTTTGTTGTTTGAAATGCTCAGCCGTTGTTTCATTTCAGTTGACGCCTGTCCATTGGTTACTAAAGAGCTTGCTTAGAATTGAATTGACATTTCGACCCACGCACATGTATAGTTATACTCATGACAATACAGTCAGTATGGTCATTCCCAGCGGCAAATAATGAACTTATAATTAAATTACATTGTATAACTCAAGATCCCTGCTCTGCTTTAATTATGGTAAGAAAGCTTATAGCCCGGCGACTAGGCTGTTAAAACGCCAACAATTCCACTCTTTAGGACATGAAAATGACGTCACCACCTTGTGACTATCTTGGTATATTAGAGTACATGGAGTAGTACTAGTAGTGCGGAGGTTAAGTTTTATAGCAATGATATTATTATGTTGTTATGAGTGCTTACTTGTTGACACGTATATCTTCTGCTGCACACTTATTAATTTGATATCTCTTCTCTCTCGTGACTTCTTGACTTGTATACTTGCAGCACTTTGTAGGGCGTCTCTCGCTGAGTGAGAGATTGAAGAAGTAAGAGTCTCACTCTCTTTACTTTTCCAATCCCTGCATTATACCAAGCGCAATGTTCTTCAGACGAATTTCCAAATGTCGATTTGGTATTTCCGGCTATGTCATATTTCACCAGCGTCACCTATAAATTATTTTGAGATTTTGAGCGCATAAGATCAGATTGCAGATTGGGATTAGTTTGGAGTGTTTATAAATAGGCATAGTGCGTCATCCAGTTCCATGATCATAGTTTTAGATCGTATTATCACACCTTTGCCAATTACCAATGATGCCATGGGGGCTGAAAGTAAAACTATCACTTTAATTCTAATTCTAAAGATGATGCCATGTACCTATAAATGGGTACAAATTTTACTAAACAGGTGATAATCATACTATTACTATCGCCACTACCTGGTGTTGGGTCTATCTATAAAGGTGCTTATCTTTATCCAGGCCCAGCTTGTGGCGTTGAAACTTGAAATCCATCCGTTTCTAGTGGTTTCCACCGTGACCGAGTAATAGTATACTTTGAATTAGATTTTTGCTTTCTCTTGCTGATAGTTCTTGATCTTCGCAATTGTATTTGTTATGTTGCTATGGATTATGTCAATGTGGATTTCGTTTCAACATGGATGTCATTTCAACATGTTAGGAAGTTAGGAGATGAAACACTTTCAATAACATTCAGTTCATTATAAAACCTAAAATAAAGTTTAGACACCCGCTAATCGGGTTCAATTTGGGTTACTTCCCGATCAGGGCATAGTCTGAGGGTTGTACCTAGTTTAGACCCGATCCCTATCAGATTCAGACGCAAGGTTTTTGTTTGTAACCCCTTAACTTAAAGGCCTTAGCCAAAGTCTAACCTCAGTTAGAGTTAGACTTCCAAGTTCCAGTTGATTATAATATGAACTTATTAATGCTGCTGATAATGCCCTAATCCTAACCCTTCCCTGTAGGAATAACGACCGGACGAGCGTTCTGTGGAATCATCGGACATCCCCAACGACATGAGTACGGTGGTACGTGACCAGCGAATCAGACTGGGAGAACGCCGACAGCCACAAAGTGGAAGTTTCTGTTTCCACTCCCGTCTCCCACTTCCATTTCTACGTTCACTTCCAGTTCTTTTTGAGCTTGTCGGCGTTTTTCTAGTCTGCCGCGAATTTGTTCTAGAAATATAACTTATTAGTATTTCTTATCAATGATAATAATTATCAATTTGTATTATTTCTAATTCTTATTGCAATGATTAATATTTATATTTTTAATCAATAGTTTTAATTAATGTTGCTTTAGATTCCGAATACCCGTAGACGGAGTCATCTAATAGTAATAATATTGTTAATCAGTGGATGGCTTTTGCTAAGTGAAAGCTGTATCTGTGATGATAGTGTTTGATATTGCGTTTGGGGTTTTTCTCTGGTTGGGTTATGTCTTTGAATCCAAACGGCATCAATGTGAACGATGAAGCACCAACCCCTACCAATCTGGGGCTGTGTTGAGAAACACCAACAAATAAGAAGGCCGATTCATTTAAATATAAATATTACATCGACAATTTTATCTCAAATATTAAGTATAATTCAGATTTTTACAATTTTATTAACTCAAAATCATGCTCATATATCAGTATCATCATACTCATGTATCATCAAAGTAGTAAAAATGCCATATTTAGCTTTACAAAAAGGTTATCTCACAATAACACTACAATTACTGTATCATAAAGTATTACATCGACACACTTCATCGGGAATCAACGAGTAATTCCATCGGGGGCAAAAACTGTGATTCATATTAACCCTACAATCATAAACCTTCTCCAATATCTCAATCCCCTTCAACCAATGATAAAACCACGAACTGAAGACAATAAACCCCCGAGCTTTAGGGTGAAACTCCGCCTTGACAATGAGGTTCCCGTTCTGTCTCCTCCCCTGCGGAATGAAGGCGGATATGTTGTTTCTCTTCTTGGCTTGCTTCACCAGCCAGCCCATGTACCCATCTTCTGGAATAATGAAGTGGTCTGGCTCTGTGGCGTCCACTTCCACCACCATCTCAACCATGTCACGTGACAGGATATACGCGCCTCCGTGACAGTACGGCACTCGTTTGTACTTCCGCATGTCTCGGTACCGCAACACTCGCTCTAACTTCGCTTTACACGCACCCGTGTAGATTCTATCACGTGCCAGAGATGGGAGGCCTTTGAGGAGGTGAGGGAGGTCTATCACAGTGTCGTGATCCACTTTAACGAGGTACGTGTAACGGAACACGCTAATACTCTTCCTCATGCCCCATAGAATCTTGTAACGAAGTGTGTCCCGGCTTTCTGTTAGTTCTTCTCCAAAGAACACGTCATCATGATGGGATATCTCGTCAGCAAGGTCGGTTGTCATTCCATCAGTCTCATTCCCGTACATACCGACAACGAACATGATTTTGAAATTCATATATTGTGGGTCAATGCCTTGGAATTCTTCTTGATCCCAGGCTGAAATGTTCATGTTCTTTGATCGGATGTAGTCCCTGTATATTCTATCATCTGGTTTTGAAGCGATCAACATTAAAATGAAATACTCAGTTGAGGATTCTGTCGGACCAGTTGTTGACTCTGTTGGAGCAGCTTTTGAATGTGTAAGACAAGTAGTGAAATGAGGCTTATTGGTGCGACTTGGAATAATAGTTTTTGAAATTGATCTGCTTTCTCCATCGGTCTCCCTTTTGTCAACACGAACTAGTGATTCAAAATTAAACATGCCACTCCATGCTCCATTGTCACTACTGATCAATTGACTATTGTTATACTCCATCAATTTCCACCTTACGTTCATAAGGAAGAATACCACAAGCCATGCTACCAATACTAGCTTCACTGTGCGTTTCCACCTCATTTATCTGGCACCTCATTTATCTGGTATGCATATGAACTCCTCAGTTTCATAAGATTATGAAAAGAAAACAACTAAATTTTCAAAAATTTATACCCTCAACTTGAGTTATATCTTAAAGGCTAAGCATAAAAGCTACAAAAATCTCATGTAAACTTTAAATTCAAAGTCAAGGCAGGTGGACTGTGATAATGTAAATGATTTTGGAAATGACTCGATTAAAAACAAAACCGGCAAAATACGCCTAAAATAAACGAAACCTTCATGAAAGTCGAATTTATGAACGTAACATTAGCCAGACTGCGCGCGCTTTATTGCGCGCAATTGTTTTATTTACCGCTTTTCGCCACAAAGTTATTTGAAGACGAGTCATCTGCGATCGAGTTGCCATGCGCGGCGTTAAGATATCAAGTTAATTTACGCGCGTGCCTGAAAGAAGAATCATTTCGATTTTGATACGGAATTCGATCAATTTTAGTGCTGCATCTGTAATTCCTATGTGGAATGAAATGTTGGCTTATTGGAATTGGTTGTTTGTATACATTTGCCATGCCCATTGCCCACTATCAATTATTGTTGATAAGAAATTAGACATTGTTATCTTTAGCTCTAACCTAATATAGAATCTTATCTATCTTATCAAATGTTCGACCGATGACCAAATCTTCAGTAATCGGCAAGAGCGTTAACTTGGCTGCACGGTTGATGTCCAACTACCCCAAGAGAATAGCTTGTGACGACACAACGCGAACCCTTTCCAACTTAGACCCTCACGACTTCATACAACTCGACTACATCAAGGTTTGTTTTCCATCTTTTCACATTAAGAAATTAAGCTATCATTTTGCTTATTTCCCGTATTTTATTAAGTTATCCTTAAATCACCTAGAATCGCAATGCGTTGCGCCGTTAGAAAACTAAACGCCGTTACTCGTTATAATTTACCGGTAACGCGGTCCTCTCATAGATGAAGGGAGTTCCGGTTGACAACATCCACTACGAGTATAAGATCGACCGGAGGAAAGACCGGCTCTTCAGCACCTTCATTCCGCCGCAACAAATCGAAGACGACGGCGGAAAGATCATAGGTACCTTGAAGCCTTGCTGCATGTACACTGTACAGCATTCACACATCATACTCACAGTGTAGCATCAAGAAACTTATAAATCGCAACAGTCATACACTTGCTCACTTGGGAACAGAGCAAAGCCTGAACCCTTCAGTTTCAATTCCTTGTTTAACACGTAGCAAGAACATCCGGTCATAACTCCCTCAAAACGCAGCCCAGCCCCCAAAGCCCCAAGGTACATTCACACTCGATCCTTCATAATAATTCTAGTACAGCGCACTCTTGGTTCATGCACCCTATCTCTTATACTGGGGGCAAAGTGGCACGACTTGGGTCTCAAGACACTGATTTTTTGGTTAAATCCCTGGTACTGCCGGATCAAAGTTAAAATTAATGCTGCTCAGTGTGGCTGCTCAGTGTGGCTGTGGTTAGAAAAGAAATTATGATTTTCTTAATAAAAAAGGTATGTCCGAGCGAGTGGGAGGATCAGGGAATCTGAAAGAGCGGTGCGTTTTAACAAAAAAAGAGGCTGCACTAGGTACTTCTTCACTGCAGGTACCTAGTATAACCTGATGGTACCTGGGGCTAGGTACATTCTTTACAGGTCGGGAGGAAGAAATGAAGGTGTTTGAAGAACAGCTGACTAAGCTCCTGCAGCCGCCCTGCATCGATGAGCCCAGTGGTGAGTTGAAAGATAAGGCTTCTCTATAAGCTCTTCCAGAACTTAGGGAGCACGTTGAAAACTTTTTATGATAGTACGTACGAAGTTGCTTACTCTGTCGGTTTGGCTTCGAGAAGCACACTTGGTTTGAAATGCCAATGTCCTTTGATTCACATATTCAATTTTAGTCTTGAATGAAAGGTCCATGTGAAGCTACAAGATTTTTCTGCAATTACAGGTCCTGAGAACGTGAAATCCATTGTAATGAAGATAGAATCAGCGACGGGGATGGGTAAGACGAGGTTGTTACAAGAAATGAAGAATGTCGCAGAGAGAAAGAAAGTCAGGTAATAATAATATTGCCAAACGTTAATTTTAAACATTACTAATACTCGACAATTAGCGCCCCTACTGTTCGGTCATTCTGTATTCCGTCCCTTTTTCGTTATTTCCTCTAGGAAGCTATGAATCTCCATAATTCTGGACAATGCGGACGTAAGGGGTGCTTGGCCAAATTCGAATGTCCACATTTGATGAAATTTTGGTCGATCTGACTAGTTTTTCCATTCCAGGGTAATATTTGCTTTATACTTTTATAATCTCACTCCGCAATCATTTGCAGGGTTATATTCACACTCCGCAATCATTCCAGGGTGATATTCGCGGCGGCGGGTGCGGTGGAGCACGCGACCCCTCACTTCGCCATCAAAGCACTCCTGGTGCAGATGTTCCGGTTGATGGAGTGCTGCTCGGCACAGGAGCGCGCTGACGTCATCATCAAGTTCGTGGAGCAGGATATGATCAAGGAGATCTACCTGCTCAACGAGCTCCTCAAGATACACGTGAGTAGGTTCAGGAGGAGTAGAAAGAGGAGCTGCCGTTAGTAATAATAAGGCACGAATTTGTTTTCTCGGAATGTAGGTATAGTACTTACGAACACCAATTAAAACGTGGTAAACATGCGTAACCGTGGTGTTGCGACCTCCTGAGGCGCGGCGTATTACGCCACACTAGAGTACTTTTGTGGCGCGTGATAGCGAGCAAATGTGCTTTAATTTATTTGGCATTACAGAAAGAACATTTGCGCGCTTTTACGCCCCTCTTGACCACGTCGGCTACGTGAAGCGAGCCCGAGAGAAGGACAAGAAGAAGAAACTGACTAACATGGTGTGCTACCTGTTCGAGAAGACGGCCAAAGAGAACCGGACGATGATCATCCTGGACGACGCTCAGTGGATCGACAAGGACTCCTGGATCATGCTCCACGAGATCATCAAGCGATGCAGGGTGGGTGAAAAACACCATATCTCATCACCCTCCCCCACCCCACCCCGGGCTTTATCTTCGATATCATGACTGGGCTGCCATAATTCAGATACTTAGCGTATGATAGCACAACCCCCCTTCAGGCACTGATCGTGTGCAGTACTCGTCCCTTCCCAGCCGCTCAGCCGCCTATGGAGGAAGCTAAACGCATCCTCAACGCCCCCTTCACCAAAGACATCCATCTGTCTGGTGATTAATTTATCAGTTGCTGTGAATATAATTCTAATTCTAATTCTACCCGATACTTAATCTGCTCTAACTTCAGATCAATGATCTTTTAGATCCCACTTTAAAACCCTCGGCTGCAGGTTTGAAGCCGGACGACATGGTGATGTTGGCGTGTCAGCTCATCAAAGTCACGCGGCTGCCAATTCAACTCATCAACATCCTTAGGACCCGGTCCCACGGAGTGCCCCTCTACGCGGAGCAACTAGTCTCCACCATGCTGCAGTTCAAAGTCCTCGAGGTGAGTCCGTCATGATCTCGAATTTACACAGTTTGAACTGATCTCGAGTACAGGGGCAGCTAGCGAACTGAGCTTTGCGCGGCTTTTATGGTGCGTGGCGTATATAGAAGCCGCAAAAACCGCAGTTCAAAATGTCATAGTATCGTTTATAAAAACACCAAATGCCTGAGATCGTTTGTCAGAAATTTTAATGATGATTATCTAATCTTAGTATTTGCAATTAAGTTCGGCGCTATTGACGCACAAAAACGTCCCAATCCTCTTAAACTTGACAAGCTAGAAGGTCTATCTCATTAAATCATCTTGTCATTTGATAATTCCTGCCACTTTCATCAGCTAGTTTGGTTTCAAAATTGTAGGCTGTTATAATTTAGCTATTTTGAGCTACGCGTGGAATATGTTGCACTCCGAAATATTGTATTGATTCTTTTTAGTAGTAGGATTTCACCCAACCCTCCTATAAAAAACGCACACTTTCAAATGTCCGAGTTATGTCCGCAAAGGATGGGTGCAATCGTTGTAATTCCTTGAACTGCCTGAAATAGAAACGCATTATTCTCATTCTGCGAATACGCATTGATTTCATTGAACAGACTGAGTATTTGTTGAAGTTCCGAAGGTAGCAGCCATATTATGTCCTAGATTTTATATAATATTTATCCCCAACCTAGTAGCATTGACGTCTGCTTCATCTGTCAAGGGAAGTCAATCCGATTATCCGATTATTATAGAAAACCTGTCTAAATATAGGCTGCACAATAGTGGTATGTCGCGCGTTAGACTCTCTAATGTTAGACTATCTAAACTCCTTTCTAGCAATAAAAGCAAGTTAGGAAGTCGTCAGCATTTGTTGCTTTGTTGCCGATTTAGAACGATTTATGTCTTGATCTGTAGAATCTATAAATTGAAGACGATTGAAAGTTTGTAGAACACCCCCGAAAAATATTCGATTGCAAAAAATAAATTTGAACTGAGAGTGATGATCTTTTTGGTTTTAAATTGCAAATGTTACGCTGAATTTTCTATTTGCCGTGTCAAAAATGCGTTTGATTACCTATGATCCCCGTTTATTCTATCAATACACCATGCCGCGAAAAGTCTTTCTTCTTTGTATCTCATCTAATTGTTTTACTTTTTAGTTTTTGCCCCAGATCCCACTGATTTAACCCCTGACATCATCTCCATTTCTCGAGGTACAAACTGAAAAAGTGCGAGGAGATCACATCACCATGACTAGAACAGGACCCAACCTAAACGAAACTATACAAGAGGTAAATCACAAGCATTTTACTGAAGCATCTTACTGTTTGACATACGATTTATAGGCAGCCTTTGGGAAAATGTTATCTACATATCTTAGGTCTTAGATAATATTCAATGGGTAGAGATGTGTACGTAGATGTTGCGAGTTTTGAGAGCGCTATCTGAAATTTCCACACGACCACCATTTGTACGTACGTGATATACTGATTTAACAGAATACGCACATGATGCCGCGCGATTTGGAACTTTAAGAATGATTCTCGTTTCTCAAACTCGCGACACCTGCGCTACAGGTCTCTCAAAATGAAATGTTGAGTTTAGGTGCATGGTTATGCCCATGTAATGCACTGCAACATTGGTAGCATGATAGTTATGTGGTGATGCATCGATACGATTTATACTGTCCATCGGGCATGGTACATCTTAAAAGTGTTTACTGTTTGATCTCAGACGTCTTGATTCCATTCAAAGCAATGTTAGAAATTGTGGTGTCCATTTATCGATCATGTATAAATGAAGTGTTGTCAGTGATTTTAGTGATATCTGTTTTGTTGTGATTTAATCATCATGAACTATATTTGACAACATTTTTCAGATTATCTAATAACTATTATGTTGAACTATCGAACCTTATTAATTCATTAATTATAATATTAGATGAATACTAACGAGATGAAACACCAACCTAAATGCTAAATTACTGATATATTCACGCCATGACTCACTGCCTAGTACTGTGTACTGCCGACAAGGAAAAAGTACCTAGCGTGTCCAAATTACGGTCTGGTAACCTCCTGGGAACAGCCAGAGGTAGGGGCATGACACCTCGCAGAATCAGAAGAGTCCTGCCCGAACAACAGGCGATTCAACTGGTGACGTCATCATGACAGTTTAAAGTGGTGACTTGATGACGATCTATCGCCTGTTGTTCGCGTAGGATTTATAGACGAGCTATACACTCCTGCTCTTTGAGATTTAGTGAAGTTATTAGAGCTATTGCAATGCTATCATGGAGTTGCTAGTATACTGGGTACTTGCAGACACTCTGACACTGCTTCAAGCTACCAAGCAGCCAGGTAAGATGACTCCAGTGCTACCAATAACACTTTCTGAATGAACATATAGCTGGCACTATGCCAAATTCACACTCTGACACAGTACTAGACTGGACCCCTGTACCAGCTAGGTACCACCCTATACCAGCCAGTTACCACCAATTACCAACCAGTAACCATCCTATACCAGCCAGTTACCACCCTATACCAGCCACTAACCGCCCTTTACCAGTCAGTAAACACCCTATACCAGCCATTTACCACCCTATACCAGCCAGTTACCACCCTATACCAGTAACCACCCTATACCAGCCAGTAACCACCCTATACCTGCCAGTTACCACCCTATACCAGCCAGTTACCACCCTATACCAGCCAGTAACCACCCTCTACCAGCCAGTAATTTAGTTACCACCCTATACCAGCCAGTAACCACCCTTTACCAGTCAGTAAACACCCTATACCAGCCAGTCACCAACCTATACCAGCCAGTTACCACCCTATACCAGCCAGTAACCACCCTATACCAGCCAGTTACCACCCTTTACCAGCCAGTTACCACCCTGGACCATGATTTCAGATACCAGGTACTTGTACTCGGGTTTCCACCATATCTCGACAAAGCACATCCTCCCGGCAAAACAGATACTTTTCTCTGGCACCGCGGCCCAAACTCTCGCAAGCTACCGTGCCCCGGCCGAAGCTGTCTCACGCCGTGGTGGCTGGGGGCGGCGCCGCCGCAAAGCGAGTATCCCACCTGGTCAGTGGGCGCAGACAGGGGAATCAGCGCTGTCTTTGTCTGCAGTTTCCAGAACTAAACTGTGTGGCAACTGGCGCTGGTTTCCGTGCTTGGTCCTGGTTTGGCAACGTGCCAACCTGTTCTCACTTCGCATTTGGGCGCAGTTTTTATGGCAACCCAACATGGCTGTTTCGCTGCGCATGTTCTTTTGATGATACATTTTTGAGGCAACTTGGTAATTGGTATACCGACACTTCAACTGGCAGTTGCCAATTTAACGGCTGACGGCCGGTCCCAATTACTGCTGCGCATGTTCTTTCTCCACCAAACTTTGAGAAATTATTGGATTTACAATCAAATATACGACTTGAATCAAATCATCATTCATCATTTCAACTCATTTTCTGTGTCCGCTCTTGAGAGTTGAGGAATTATTATTTCTTCTAGAAAATACTATTTTTAGTTTATCATTATGATCAGGATGATGTTAGGTCATCCGGCCGTGATAATTGTAACCTTTGTTACTCTACAGTCTACACTTCCATTGCATTACCACGAACACAGAGTAAAATAATCAACAGTTCTGATAGAGGAGTAGCATTCCTCGTAAAATTGATTCTCTCCGTAACGAATGATTATTTGGTACCATTTGGACTTGTAATATGGAAAAGGTTTGGAGTTAAAGTTGTAAATATTTTTCAATGTTACATTAGCTCTACTCTGTCCTCCTAAGGGGTTCGATACGGATAATTGGTTTTACCGGTTGAGGGTGCTCAATGCCCCCAGTAAAGGTTCTCGAATTAAAACGAGACGCTCTAACCATTGTGTGAACTTGTTTCTGGGTTGCCACTTAACACGTAACCAATTTATAATTTCCTAATTAGTACAAAAGCCGGGCTTCTCTCAACCAGCTGCTCTTGAAAATTCGAAAAATACGTCACCGTTTAAGCTTCGTTTAAGCTTCGTTACGAATGTTACACCTATGTTGATCTTAAAGCAGGGCCTCTCTAAACTCTCTGCTTTTAAAGCAGGGACCTGCAGCAGAAGGTGAGCCTCAGCAGCCGGTATATCTGGCAGTACCCAAGCTGCGGAAGGGAGGCCCTCTGAGACCCCCGCCCAGCCCGGGCGCCTACAGACCCCCGCCCCCCGTCTCTTACGCCTTCACCGGGGGAAGCGCCCGGCTCTCAACCAGCCCCCTCAAGTCACCCTTCCTCGTCACCTTGGCGGTGAGGGGCTAGCAACTGTTGCCATCGCGACTAGCTCAACGTGTTCATAGCAACTGTAACCTAAGAAACTAGCTTAAAGTGCTCATAGCAACTGTAACCTTAGAAACCAGCTCACTGCTCAGTGCTCATAGCAACTGTAACCTTAGAAACCAGACTCAGTGCTCATAGCAACTATTACCTTAGAAACTTAGCAGACATAACCCAAACCTTAGAATCTGAAATGCTACTCGTGGCAACTGTTACCTGAGAAACTGTAACCTTATTAACTAGCTGCTTGGAAGGGCGTGCAGCACCAGACAACCTAATGTTAGAAACTTAATTTTAAAGCTAATGTTAGAAACTAGCTGCTCAGAAATGCCTCCAAGTCAGTGAAATAAAACTGCAACATGCCCGGTGGCTAGTTTCTACATATCAAGAAATTATTGGTGTGACTTTTGACAGTGTTGTTGCCTTATCAGACACTGATAAGCAACTCCTTGGTTCCCAACTTCTCAAGCCTTTTTTCATTGTTATATAACTGCCACTGCAGGGACCTTTCTGTGATAAAATCTCTGGTTTAAGCAGTTTTCAACGCCCCTCTCCCCTTCAAGGGTATTTGAAGTGTTTCCTAATCCTTTGCAACATAATAATGGATCCTTGACAACGTGGATCCTTTGCGTTTTCTCCATGACAACACTTCTTGCTTCCTGTTGTCAACCTGCGTCGAATTCTTTGCTATCCTATCTTCCATTTCACCTCTCACATCACATCGTTCTATCAAAAAAACTTCTCTCATGATTGAGTATTTTTGGAACTTCAATCTTGCTTTTCCTGCTTACTTCTAAGCTATACTTTCATCTTTTCGAATATTATCTTAGCTATTCTACTACTTGAAAGCTTACGTTTTGTGGTAGCATGTGCTTCTGCAATCTGCAATCTGAAAGCATCTTTCAAAGCATCTTTTTAAAAGCATCAAAGCACTGTGATGAGTGTTAAATATTTTTGAAATTGCTTTAGAATTTACTGCTATTTTTTATATCCTCAATATAGTTTTTCAGAAATATTGAATTCTTATCATAAACAATCAGAAGAATTAGAAAATGAGTATTTTAATTTGATCATTTTCCCAAATTTATATTTTTTTCAGCGACATATGTAGAATCCGAGTGGTTTGATATATTTCTGAAATCGATCCCCCAATAGACGGGAGCCTCGAGCGAAGCAGTCAACAAGAGCTACGCGCGACTCTCCAAAGATAGCCATGCTGACCCCGCCAAGATAGAGACTAAGTTCTACCACTCCATCCCTGAGATTCAGGTGAGTTCCACATGTCTCAGACTGAAAACTTAGCTTTTTAGGCAGGGAACAATCCAAAATGAAAAATAAAACTGTTTCCTCCGCGCAGATATTTGCCGTTTTTCTCAGTTGGTGTTGCAGACGGTTATGTTCTGTCGTGTTGTAATCTTGACGTCATTATCATGTTACAACATGGCAAATTGAAGGTGTCATCTCCCTCTTTAGGCGAGCACGGAGAAGCTGTCGTGCAAGCTGCGCGCGGGCGCGGACCTGAGCACGGTTCCGATCAAGGACAGCGTGACGGGGGTGATCCTGACGCGAATAGACCAGCTGTCTCCCATCAACCAGATGGTGCTGAAGTCAGCCAGTGTGCTCGGCAGGAAGTTCAACTACGAAACGTTGCAGGTGAGGGTTAAATAAATTATGCGAGTGTTATTTGTTAAGGTTT
The DNA here is from genome assembly GCA_011033025.1 of Beroe forskalii. NCBI lineage: Eukaryota > Metazoa > Ctenophora > Nuda > Beroida > Beroidae > Beroe > Beroe forskalii. The sequence goes on along the minus strand of WFMF01000008.1, from coordinate 1,310,454 downwards.
AACCAAATTCAGAGGGTTCTGTGTTCCCTGTATGCTGTTTTCGCCTAACATTTCCCCTAAACCCCATGATAACCCTATCCTCTCTCAGGCCATCACCGTAACTTCCCCCTCTCTCGAACACAATAGTAACACTGCACTCCCTCAGGCCATCACCCCTAACATCAGAGAAGCCTCCCTGGACAAAGCTCTCACGGAACTAGTAGCAGCTAAGATAATAGAGCGATGTCAGGAGGACAGACTGAGCACAGCTTTCTTCAGAAACCGCAGACAGGACAGTCTGCCCCACATGCGCGGACAACGGATGTCTTACACGTGCGTATTCGCGCGCGGTTACGCCGCGCAGTATTACACGTGCGAATTCGCGCGCGGTTACGCCGCGCAGTGTTGCACTCAGTGATACTCAAAAGGTTATTTTGGTGAAATCGAATCTCCTATTTTTTGTGACGTTGGTGACACTATGTTTTCCACCCTCCCCAGGTTCACGCACTCCATCCTCCAAGAAACCACGTACGGAATCCTCTGTGCTGACCAGAGACGAGTGCTTCACGAGGGCGCTGCAGAACACCTCCAACTCAGGTAAAACAAGAGGAAATGTTTTATACGTCTTACTATATTTTCTTGTGGATCAAACATATATGGGGTCCCAACATACGGCCATCGGATCCAATGTCTTATCTATAAAGGTGTATGGGTATACTACAAACATAACAAAATACTGTACATTGATATAATATCCCTAAAAGTTTCAATTTCGGGCAAATGTGCGTTTTTATCTTTCTGCAATCTGCATTTTTATTTCTAGTGTAGTGGTGTTTTCCAGAAACATTGTACTTTGTAGTCGAAGCTCATGAGAGGGAGGGATTTAACAGTTCCATATCCCAGGTTCCACAAGTGTGGGGAGTGTGGGTGTGGGAAGTTCCTTCAGAACCCCCTGGGCCCTCGGAACCCCTCCTCTGGAGCTGCCTTCATTGGGGCCTCTCACGGCCTCAGCCTTCTCGGACGATCCCACTTGGAGACTTTTGAGAGTGAGCTCCTTGATATAGAGTTTATGCCTTACCTAGATTTTACTCGGTAATCCGCGCTAAAATACGATTATTCGCATTGAGATTGGAGGCCATTAATTGCACTGGTTAATACATCCGCCCGGAAAATTACCCCTTCATTTCACGATCACCCTGAAATAACCATACTCTCAGACGGTGGGAACGACAACATATCAGAAGCTGGTAACTCTGATGACGACGAGATGATCTGTGACCTCAACCAGTCCGACGGGGAAACCGACATCAGTGGTAAGAGCATAGTGATGTTACCATGGTGATGTTAGTAGTGGTGTTACCATGTTAACCATGGTGATGTTAGTAGTGTGTCAGTGATCGGTTTTAATAGGTGTCGCGTTTTCATTATGTCAAATGCCAGAATGGGCGACATCAAACTGCTCGTTTAATTTGCCTTTAATTGCATGAACTAGCCGCATATTCTCTGGTCGAAGGATTCAAGTATTCTGATGATGATCTTGACATCGTGTCCTTGTTCTGACCGCAATGATTTTTCTCTCCGAATCGTCAAGTTTATCATTGTGACATTCTTTTCAACCCTCTCTTTCTGTGCCTCTTCTGCCTCCCCTCACTGGCTCACTCCTATGACAGACTACTAGCAATTATCATTTATCTCTGTGAAGCTGGCAGCACCTTTTCTCATCTAGTAGACTGTGCACCGCTCACCTCCTCCCATATATCGCCTTCAGACGATGATGAGATGATAGGCTTTGCGCCGTTAGTGCCCCGCCTGGGGCCGCCCCACCTCCCCAGATCCCTCCCAGCCGCCCTGGCGCCGCCCCTGACGCCGCCCCCCATGCCGAAGAAGATGCCGCCGCTGCTGCCGTCACTGCGACCGAGGAAGTCTCTTACGCCGCTGACGCCGCCCATCATCCGGAGACACTTCCCAGCGCTGGGGCTGGATTCTCCGCCGCCCATCTCACCAGCTCTTTCCATGCCGCTCATACCCCTCCCAAATGACGAATTCAGCTCCTTCCCTCCACTCTCACCACCTGTCCTGCCACCTCTCTCCCCGTCTGTCCTGCCGCCCCTTTCTCCGCCTGTCCTGCCTCTTTCTTCGGAGCCTCTCTCCCCGGCCCTGGCGCCTCTCTCCCCGGCTCTGGCGCCTCTGTCCCCGCCCCTCATTCCCCTCCCAGAAACTAACCCGTATTCCGAAGTCTCAGGCACCGCCTCGTCCGGTTATAACAAGAAGGTAACAATCGGCAAGACGACCGAGATGGAGTTCCCGTTCAACGGCCGGCGCACCACGCTGCTCGGCATGCCCAGCGACAGCGAGTCCAACACGCCCATCAGGAGTGGGAGACCCTCCCTGGCTAGCGTCAAGTTAGAGGCAAAGTTCCAGGTGAGAGGGTGGATTCTGAATTATGCTGCCCCACCGGTCCGTCCAGTTCCAGCTTTCAGTATTCAGTGTGGTCACGATATTGTCCATGCATTGAGTTTTGGTAGTTAGGGCCTCCTGAAAACTAGAATTTTCATGTGTGATGTAACCTCACGCTATCGTAATCCGTCTTAGGATCCCCTAAATCTAAGACAACCATTTCCCTTAGAGCACAAAGTGCGAGGATAACTTCAAGACGCTGATAAACTACAAGAAGATCCTGACCACGCGCAGCTCCGCAACCAGACTCTCCGAGGACGAACACTCCGATCCTGACAGGTAGACACTCCGACCCAGACAGGTAGACACTCCGACCCAGACAGGTAGACACTCCAACCCAGACAGGTAGACAACTCCGATTCTGACAGGTAGACATTTGGCACATTGCCAACTCCACTGAGAAAAACCCCGTGCGTATGTGAAAATCGGCAAATGAGGGCTCAATTTTTCGGGGTTTATGGGCGTTTTCGCAGACTTACGAGATCATTGTAGTTCCCGTCTGTTTCAGTGGGACAGGTTCGGGAATCTGCAGTGACGACGATGAGAAAATGCCGAGTCCCAAGATCAAGGAACGGTCTTCTTCTGGCAGCCATGTGTTCAGGTAGGTTAACAGAATGATCAGGCTTGAGATAAATCTCCGCCCTTAATGCAGTGGGATTGACAGGGAATCGAACCCGGGATCTATCGATCGCGAACCAGACTTGATACCATTACACCAACTGACCAAAACCTATGCAGAAGTTTCCTTCCTTACGTAACACCTATCATACACTACAGTTCAGCTAGTGATGCCGGTAGTGAGTTAGTGAGAGGAACCTCCCCAGATTCAGCTAACGACTCCTTTATAGACACCCTCAACCCCTGCCACACCAACATGGATCAGATAGGAGAGGTTAGTACCTTCTCACTTTGAGACTTTAAGAGCTGTACAGTGTGCAGATGCAGCCGAAACAAAGTCGAGGCGGTTGCACAGCTCTTTTTGTCCTCCTGGTTCCTTGATCGCGTCCCCACTCGTCCTTTTGTCCCCCTCCTGCAGTCTTGCCCCCACTCTTTTACCACTCTCTTCCCACTCTTTTACCACTTATAATTCCATTTCCCTCCCAGATTGGGAGTGGGTGCTGAACAAGGACAGGTGTCACTGCAGAGTGGTGATTAGGGAACTGGTTCCCAGCATTGTACGGCATTGGAAGGCTGCTGATAGTTATGAGAACCTTATCGCTGTCATGATCGGTGAGTGGAGTCCACGTAGTTTTCTCTCTGCGAAAAGTAAATTGCGGGCACTGTGAAACGAGAGTCTTTATCGATCTTATCGATCTTCATCGATCATTGCATGTGTACTGTTTGAATGAGAGAAGCAATCGATCAGCAAAATAGGGTTTTACCAAAATGCAATTTTTAAACTTTCTTATTTGGGGTAATTCTAAGCTTTTATTTCTTCTGTTAGTTCGTTTATTGCTTGTGTTTTTGTCAATTATCGTTCAATATTCAAGTCAGTTTTTAAAATGTCAAATAATACTTAATCAGCCGTTATATGCTTGTCAAGTTATTTGACAGCTTAGAATTAGAAGGAAATATAAGAGTTTAAAAAATAATTGCGTGATAATAATTGTTTGATTTCTCTAGTCATCTTATAATGACATGCATATGATGTTTAAGATTGAGCCTCCAGTGATACATAGAGAACCAAGGGCTTCGCTTTCACAAACCCATCGGTATAACAACGTCGAAAACCAACCCGAAGGTACCGAGAAATTTAGCTAAATACTTAATAAATAGCTCTTCAATCTAAGTCATTGATCCCCCATTCTAACCTATGATGCTGACTCCAAGAAACTCTAGTTGGGGCTTTGCTCCCACAAAATGCTATGAATAATTATCCCTCAATACTGCAACATGTCTCTGGATTCCTACCATCAATATGATATCCCTCTCTGATTGGAATTCCATTCTAACCCGTGATTCTGATTGGTCCCCCATTCTAACCCGTAATTCTGATTGGTTCCCCGTTCTAACCCTTCATTCTGATTGGTTCCCCGTTCTAAACCGTGATTTTGATTGGTTCCCATCAAAACCCTTGATTCTGATTGTTTCCATATTCTCAGAAGCGGTGGGGGCGGCTGTGTACATGGGAGATAGCGAGGAAGCCTTCTATTGGATCGGGGAACTCAACAGGAGGCAAGAGGAAAAGAAGCTGAGGTTGTAACGGCAATTTTATCCTTTTTTAGGCTTCTAGCCTTTTTAGAGCAATAAATAATGTACCGATAATGTACCGATAATGCACTGATGATGTACCGATAATGTACTGATAGTATTACCGATAATGTACCGATAGTATTTCTGATAATGTACTGATAAAGTACTGATAGAATTACCAATAAAGAGCCGATAATGCACTGATAATTTACTGATAATGCACCGATAATGCACTGATAATTTACCGATAATGCACTGATAAAGTACCGATAATGCAATGTACCGATAACCGATAACTTCCCCCTCAGCTGCCCTTCACACGGATGCAGGAAGCGACGGTGCAGTATTTGCAGGGACAAGCCCACTTCAAGAACAGTCAGATTAATGACGCTATCGAGTGCTATAGGAAGAGCCTCAAGTTACTAGGTTAGTGGTGACAACACCTGGTAGTGGTAGAGTGACAACAGTTAGTAGTCATTAGGGTGACAACAGAGTTGCAGCGGGTAGTAGGGTGACAACACCTAGTTTGGTTACAATAGAATGACAACAGCTAGTGGAGTGACAACAGTTTGAAAACAGCTTGTAGAGTTTGAAGGAAATTGGCAGCTTGATTTTTCTTGAATTGCTGCATTATGCGTAGCTCAATAAACATTGTAACCATGATTAAATATGATGCCGCGTCCTGTCTCTTGAATCCCTTCACATTTTGTTACTAGGCGCCCCGCAACCCACCTCCAACATAGAGGCCCACCTGAGCCTCTCCTTCTTCGTAATGAAACACAAGTTTAACGAGCGGTTACAGCTGAAGAGCACTCCTCAGCCGTTCAACTACGAGGATGCGGAGAGATACCACATCATCATACAGTGCTTAGGTTAGTGAAACCACTCCTTGGGGTCCTGGTTTACCATGACACCATTCCTGGTAACCATGACACCACCCCCAGGTTACCGTGACACTACTCCCGGGTTACCATGAAACCACTCCCTGGTTACCATGTCACCACTCCCTGGTTACCATAACACTACTCCCTGGTTACAACTTCACCGCTCCCTGGTTACCATGACACCACTCTCTGGTTACCATGACACCACTCCCTGGTTACCATGACACCACTCTCTGGTTACCATGACACCACCCCCTGGTTACCATGACACCACCCCCTAGTTTCCATGACACAACTCCCCGGTCACCATGATACCACTCCCTGGTTACCATGAAACCACTCCCTGGCTACCAGGACACGACTCCCTGGTTACCATGACACGACTCCCTGGTTACCATGTCACCACTCCCTGGTTACCATAACACCACTCCCTGGTTACCATGACACGACTCCCTGGTAACCATGACACCCCGGTTACCATGGCACCAGTCCCTGGTTACCATGACACCAATCCCTGGTAACTTTGAAACCACCCCCTGATAACCATGACACCACTCCTGGGTTACCATGACTCCCTGGTAACCCTGACACCACCCAGGTCGGCTGCGTGTAGCCCTAGAAGTGCAGTATAAGAGTGTGCAGGCCTACTCTGCTGCAGTTGAGCAGTTCAAGTGGTGGCAATGCAGCTCCGATAGAGGAGACCTCCATGAAGCTGGAGACCCTGGCTAACTTCCTCCACGCTGCTCAGAAATACAATCTTTCCGTGCCCTGCACAGCGTTAGTAGTTTTAGCAGATGCCATGGAGAAAATGTAACGGTTTTCTGGAGAAACTGTTTGGGGTGAATTTGATCTGACTCGCACATTTACCGTTCTGGAAAACCTGCCGCTCCTTCAGGCTGTTCTTTAAGCTTATAAGCATTAACATGTTCCTTATTCTGCAGGATTGAAGCCAAGCTGTCAGCCTCGATGGAGTTTGAAGCCCTGTCCCCTGACAATTCCATGGCGCTGTTCTACGCTTACTTGCTCCTTACTGAGACAAAGATAGCGGAGGGTGGCATCAGCACAGGTTAGGGTCTTCAAGTTAGCCATACATTAACGCGCATTTTCTCCATGGATCGATCGATATAAACGCGTGAAATTTAACAGGAATCCTATGAAAATTAAATTGTGTGCACTGTAAAATTCGTGTCTTTATGCTTGTGCACACAGACATCCAGACACCACTACCCTCTCAGGAGTTGGAGCACGGCAGTAACGCCCTGCTGGTCTCTGACTCGATGAAACACCGGCTTCTCTTCGTGTCAGCCTCCCCTTCCCTCGTCCTCGGGTTCTTCCTCAGCAACGACCGCAACAAACTCGTCGACACCCTCAAGAACATGAACAGATTCGCTGTCGAGGTACGTGTGTGTGTACTGTGTGTGTTAAACTTAGTGCACGACGTTCGTCTTGGACTCTTGGAATCTGAAGGTCAGGCTGTTGACCTGATTTTCAGGGACTTTTAACTTTTAAGGGACTTTTCAGGGACCTTTTCTGTTTTCGGCTCTATTGGATTTTATTGATTATTGGTATACGTTGGTTTGGTAAATTTACGTTTTATAACATTTCGATGGATGAAATTGATTTCCTAAAGTTCCAACTTTCTTAGATCTCGGATCACGAGGGTCAGGCGTGGTTCGTTGCGTTCGCCCTCTTCCTGGAGACAGAGATTGAGGAGCAGTTAGAGAGCTCTATCACGTACAAGGAGTACATCTTCAGTAGCGTCAGCAGCCCTGACTTTACCAACGACTCTATTGCGAGGTTCGGATTTCAAGAAGTTCCTAACTCCTTCATACACCCCACTAAAACCCCTCCTTACCCCTCTAACCCCTCCTCAACAGTCAACCCTCCCCACCTTCCTAAGCCCGCATAGGTGTGTGTACGCGCCGCGCGCTTCCCTACGGGACACGCTGGGGAAGCGCGCCGCGCGAGCCACACAGGGATATACTTGTTTAGCAACTCCCCACCCTCCTAACCCACTCAAACCCCCTCCTCACCCTCAAAACCCCTCCTCACCCTCCTAACCCACTCCTCACCCTCCTAACCCCTCAAACCACTCATTGTCGCAGGTTCGGTATGCTGATCTCCTTCGCTCTGAGCTTTGCACGGCAAGGCAACGGTCAGAGAGCAGTGGCGTGGGTGACTGTAGCGCGCACTCTGGCACCCCCCGTGATTAGCAGCCTGACGTGTGCCTTCTTCTACACTCTCCTGCTAGAGACCCTGATCCTGCTCTTCCAGCTAGGACATGATGTGTGGCCCCGACTCAGGGTCCTCATGAAGCTTTGCATGAAGAACACGGCCGTTTACAACTGCCTCCGACCCCGGGTCTACACCTACGTGGCGTTTATCAAAGTGCTGAAAGGGAAGTCGCGCGACGCGCAGGCCCTGCTGAGCCGCGCGCTGCACTTCGCAGAGCTGTACCGACAGGAGCTGGACATCGTGCGGATAAAGCAGTGCCGGAAGATCTGGTTCGAGGGGAAGAAGCCTAAGAACCTGCTGAACAAGCTGCTGTCGAGCAGGAAGATCCATACTCTGCTGGAGGACGAGGGGGAGGAGAGAGAGGAGGGGGAGGAGGAGGTGACTGTCTTCTGTCTCCAAGTGGAGCAGCCCCCGCCCCCAGAGGGGGAGGAGGGGAAGGGCGCACCCACTCGCTCCCTCTCAGACTCCTCTTCTTCCAGGAAGGGGAAGGTGGAAATGGGGGAGTTCTCAGACATTCAGGAGACTGCCCCTGCCAGGACTAGTCAGATGGGAACCATCAGTGAGGGGGAGGAGGGGGGCTCAGGACTCCTCATCGATACAGACTCCTCCTCCAGCCTCGTCATGAGTCAGTAGGCACTCTCCTGCAGCCTCGTCATGAGTCAGTAGGCACTCTCCTGCAGCCTCGTCATGAGTCAGTAGGCACTCTCCTGCAGCCTCGTCATGAGTCAGTAGCCACTCTCCTGCAGCCTCGTCATGAGTCAGTAGGCACTCTCCTGCAGCCTCGTCATGAGTCAGTAGGCAGTTAGGCACTCTCCTGCAGCCTCGTCATGAGTCAGTAGGCACTCTCCTGCAGCCTCGTCATGAGTCAGTAGGCACTCTCCTGCAGCCTCGTCATGAGTCAGTAGGCACTCTCCTGCAGCCTCGTCATGAGTCAGTAGGCACTCTCCTGCAGCCTCGTCATGAGTCAGTAGGCACTCTCCTGCAGCCTCGTCATGAGTCAGTAGGCACTCTCCTCCAGCCTCGTCATGAGTCAGTAGGCACTCTCCTGCAGCCTCGTCATGAGTCAGTAGGCACTCTCCTGCAGCCTCGTCATGAGTCAGTAGACACTCTCCTGCAGCCTCGTCATGAGTCAGTAGGCACTCTCCTGCAGCCTCGTCATGAGTCAGTAGACACTCTCCTGCAGCCTCGTCATGAGTCAGTAGGCACTCTCCTGCAGCCTCGTCATGAGTCAGTAGGCACTCTCCTGCAGCCTCGTCATGAGTCAGTAGGCACTCTCCTGCAGCCTCGTCATGAGTCAGTAGGCACTCTCCTGCAGCCTCGTCATGAGTCAGTAGCCACTCTCCTGCAGCCTCGTCATGAGTCAGTAGGCACTCTCCTGCAGCCTCGTCATGAGTCAGTAGACACTCTCCTGCAGCCTCGTCATGAGTCAGTTGGCACTCTTCTCACTGTCAATTGTCATGGAATCCATGCACTCTTCTCACTGTCCTGGAATCCAAACACTCTTCTTACTGTCCTGGAATCCAGTCGCAATTGCTCAATGCTCCTGTTACTGTGGTTTCAGTGTTATTCACTTCAGAAATAGGACGTATCGCCCCTTCTAGTATCCTAATCCAGAGATGGGTACCCCCTGTTGTTTCAAGTTATGCCAATGCAGAGTCTAATCCTAGCTTCGATTGGCGATTATGATTCCTGATTCCTTTTCCTGGAAATCTGCTACTATTTACTGACCTGCGATTTACGATATATGGCTCGTTTTCAGCTTGTTCAGATTTTTTGTCAATCATGTTCTCAAATCTTCAAATGACAACTGCGCACTATTGTAACTCTCATACTCTCCAAGATTCAGTTTGTATTTGATGTATCAGAGAAACGTGTCTTTTTAACCGTTATTTAAGCTATTATTTATGGCAGAATCAAACGTTTTTATTGAATTTTTACTATTTGATAAACAGATAATTTAATTTTGCACTTTTCTCATTCTCGATGCTGGTTATTATGTTTTGAATCTTAGATCTAGTTGTATAGTTCTTCTGTATGATATGAGTATTTGTGTATTGAGATAATTTGCAACTAGAAAAAGGCTGCGCACAAATTACTAAATTAGTGGTTGCCAAATGCCTAGTTGATAGCGACGAATTTTATTTTTGAAACCAGTCACAGTGTAACAATCAGAAGACTACCAGTTTTTGTGCGCTGCCCTATTTTCCGAACATAACCATTTTAGTGTTTCAGAATTAAACTTGTGTGTAAAAGATGTAAATACTACTACTACTAGATAACGATGTACCTATTTGTTCATAAATAATGATTATTTGTGGCCACTAACCAGAAAGCTCATTCTATAACCATGTCTTGGCGAGGCGTTTTAAAGTTATTCTCGGGGTTATCAGTTATGAAGCATAACCGCCGAGCTCACAGCCAGTGACCAATCAGAGCCCGACCCACAGCCGATTGCTCAGTTCTCACTTCTCACAGTTTGACTCCGCAAACGATTTTCAAATAGCAGCTGCTTATGATACAGATAACCCAGATGCATCGATCAATGAAGGGATCGTTAAAGACGCGACATGCATTTTACAATTACAGTGCAGTGCGTGCAATTGACCCTTCATAGAATTCCTGTCGCTTTTTTGTGCGTTTCATCGATCGATCCAGGTGCACACATTGACATAAGTAATACTAATAGGTTTTGTGTTACTATAAACATTGTTTCATGTCTCCGTAAGCGTTGTGTTCATGTCAAATCAATACTTTAATTCAATTGTCTTGAAAAAAACATAATAAAAACTTTTTTAACAACGCAAACTGAGACAGAAAGTGGAACAGGGATGTGGCTGCACAGTGATAACGATCAATGATAATTTATTTTATGAGACTGAAATTTTTTGAGGTTTCAAGCTAGTAAAGTAGTTATGAATGATGCTTTTCCTTTTGTAAGTTAAGCCTTAAAAGGTATATCTCGTATTATTAACCACGTCGATATGAATATCCAGTATTTGATTTTGAGCCTGTTTTATTAATTTATTCAATCATATTGAATTTTCCAGGAATATTTAAATTTTGTTTCAATTCTCGTCTCGTTCATCTTCGATCTTGAAACTTGAGGTTAACAGGGACGTGTCGAACTCATAAAGTTAAACAGCCATGGCTTTTTTCATGCACGTTGTATTATAATCGTGCGCAGCTCACCGCCTCATTCCTGTCATAAACAGCCTGCCCTGTCACCTGTGAGCCACGTATGGAAATGGAATCGACGGACGTTGCCCGTCTAATTCTTCTGACTGGATGGCTATCAGACGCATCAGTGACGTCCAAATGTGGAACGTTGCGCCGCGCGCGAGGTTGCCCTAATAATAATTTTTTATTAGGCCTAACCAAGACGGAGTGCGCGGCGCGGCAAACGCTAAAAAACGTCGTTTCGCAAACGCGCCGTGTTTGTCAGACGCGCGCGCGCCCGCCGAAGGGTCAGACAACGTCTGACAAGGCCGTGTTTAGCAAACGCACCGCGCGCTTTTCTACAGCTACGGAAGCCGCATAAGTTTGCTAAACACGTATATCCCTGTCTGCGTTGCGCGGCGCGCTTCCCGTAGGGTAGCGCGGCGCGCGTACGCACACCTATGCGGGCTTAGGAACGCATAAGTGTGTGTGTACGCGCAGCGCGTTACCACATGTTACATGTTACGTGTCCCTGTTTGTTCGCACTTGCGCGCGCTTTTCGTAGAACTAGAAGAGGCGCGCTTGCGCGCGCAAAATAAGGCTCCGTAACATGGAGTAAGCCGCGCGCTTCCCTGTTCATGTTCTGAGGAAGCGCGCCGCGCAACGCAAACAGGGATACACGTGTTTAGCAAGATATACGTGATTAGTTCCCCTAACCAGGGGCGTCGCGCGTTTTACGCGGCGCGCCCGTTAGATTCCCCTAACCAGGGGTGTCGCGCCGCGCACTCCGTGCGCGTAACCAGGGTCCTGGTTAGGGCAACCGTTAGACTATACGCTTGTTTGAGTTGCGCGGCGCGCGTACGCCCACCTTTCCAAAGCCCGCATAGGTGTGTGTACGCGCGCGGCGCTTCCCTGCGGGACTAATTCTGAGGAAGCGCGCCGCGCAACGCAGACAGGGATATACGTGTTTAGCAACGCACACCTATGCGGGCTTAGCTTAGGAAGCGGCGCGTACACGTGCACCTATGCGGGCTTTTAGTTATACTTATAGGAACGCTTTTTTATGTCGTGGTATCTTTATCCGTATCGAAGTCGAACACCGCACCTGGAGTCTGGCAACATGAACAAATTTCAGATCAGCTTTGAGAAAATCAGCAATAACAATTGATTATCATTAAGAAATTGAAAAAAAGTAAAATGTGGATTTAAATTTTACATTGGCATTTTCATTCCAATTCTTTTTCAAATTCACATATGATTGATATTGAATTTGAATACGATATGATGATATCACTTATATTCCATGCAGCCTGGTCAATAGTCTTGACTTTTTGAGGCGCGGCGTAGTGGCGTCGCGCTTGGGTTGCATCATGCATTGTGGGTAGTTTTTGTGGTGCGTTACACTTACAGCGTGCTACTGTAAAACTAAATGTAAAAACGCAGCAAAGCACATTGGCGCGTTGCCACGCGCGGCGTAATACACCGCGCCTCAAAAGGTCGAGACACCACAGTTATGCTGAATGAATGTTATAAATTCTTATGTACAAACTCAAATCCATAAATATACACCTAATAACTTGAGTCTCGAGATCGAGTTAGAACTAATAGATGTAGAACAACGATTCTTGATTTGCACTTGCAGTTGCAGCAATGATCAAGGACCGCGGCAAAGAGTACTAAGCTAAATCACGAAAATTATAAATATAATAAATGCTAAAAATCGCGGTGATTCAGCGGCTGTCACTGCCGCGATTTATCACGAAAATCTGTCAATTTTGCGGTTTGTCGCGGTTAGCAGTAAGTCTAAATTTTGCGATATCGCATGAAACACCGCGATAAATACCGGCTTTCGATTTCTAGTCAACTTGTCAAATTAGTAAAACTTGCAGTAGTAGTAAGTTAGTAATGATGAAGGTTGTCAGGTGAGACGCATGATTTGTGCCCAGTTCGCTCTAACAATATGCTCAAAACAGTCGAGGGTGGCTTTAGCAGTAGCAGTCAGCATTTGGCACTAGAAAGATAAACAATGCTAAAAAAGCTGATAGACAGTTCGATGAATTAATGGCAGTTGGTACAGATGTCAGACAGATTGCAGCTTCCTTTAAATCCTTTTAACGGAATAATAAATCATTGAGATCGTAGCGGTCCTTTAAAATTTAACCGGAATAATAAATCACATAGAGATGTGTTCCTTGTCCAATCCTAATGTCTTGAACCGATGATATTTGTCGGAATCAGCTCAATTAGAGAGAAAGAAGCTGAGCGCTCTCTGAACCTTGGCTCCTACAAGGAAGACACTACATCGTTCAGTAACGGGTCAGTTTGCCCGGGGCCGTCCTCCTGAAACAATTTCATATCAGTAGCTCATAAGAATTAGAAATTAAACCCGTTTCTCGTTACTACCCTTACTAATACTTAACCCTATATAATTTTCGTTTCAAACCCTTTAATCGTTACTGAGCCCTATAAAGAATATTGATCTCGCAGAATAACTTTGCAAAGGAGCAGCTCACCTGGGCCTCTTTCTCCAGATCCATTTCCCTGAGCTCATTCTCACACATCTTCTGAACAATGGCGCACCCCAAAGCATCCCCCATCACGTTGGTTATGGTCCTGAATCTATCCAGGAACCTGATAAAGTGGGTAAGCAGTGAGGCACAAAGTAAGGGGGGGCGTTTCAGTCGACAGAGTTACTAGGGTGTTATAAAATACATAGACACGCGCCTATCGGGTCCATTTTGGGATACTGCCCGAGGGCGTAAGCCCGAGGGATGTATCCTGTTTTGGCCCGAGCCCGTAGGGCGAGGGTCTAAACCAATATGGACCCGATCAGGCAAGTGTCTATATATTATAGACCCGCATGAAAACGTCAGAGGGTTCTATAAAATCTAACAGCAATTCAGCAGTCACTTCGAAACTGAAAGATATTTAAGACAGCTCCCTACCAGTCGATAGTGAGGAGAACTGATATCATGTCAGTGGGTAGATTAACAGCATTCAGAACCATAACCATGGTAACAAGCCCAGCCGATGGAATGCCAGCAGCACCAATAGCAGCTAAAGTGGCAGTCAGCCCCGTGACGACAACTTGGCCAAAGTTTAGGGAGATTCCGTTGACTTGAGCAATGAACAAACACGCAACCTGAAATGAGGGAATGAGGAAGACGCAGCAATGGACTGACTTTGAGGGAGACGCAGCAAATAGAAAACTTATGATGTGGCAAATGTGAAGTAAACTGATTTAATGACAAAATCAGAGAAAGTAAGAATAAATAAAATGCTTTCATTGCTCATCAAAAAGCAATGGATCACTCCGCTATTATCGATAAAAACGGCAGTTTATGCCAAAAAATACGTTTCGTCTTTTTGCAGCGTTTTAAAAACACTTACCGCCTCGTAGAGCGCTGTTCCGTCCATGTTGATGGTCGCCCCCACTGGAATCACGAATCTGGAGACCCGTCTGTCGATCATGTTGCGCTCCTCCACGCACTTCATTGTCACTGGCATCGTAGCGCTGCTCGAGTCCGTGCCGAACGCAGTCGCCATCGCTGAGAGTCAGTAGATGTGAAATGGCCCCAAGGATTTATGAATTAACAAGAATCACAATATCAACCTATTTGAACCAATTCCCACTATGTACTAGCCGGATATCCTCAGAGGGAAATCTTGGTTCCCAGTTTGTACTATAATTCTAAGAGAACACTTTGTGTAGTGTAATTAGCGGGCAGCATGTTGTAGTAGTAGGGTATGGGGTTCTTCCTCGTAAATACCACGTACAACGTAGGCAGCACGATGAAGAAGTGGATAGCTATACCCCCGAGCACAGTACCCATGTAGAGACCCAGCTGCTGCATCATCTTACCAAAGTCTTCAACCTGGGCACAGGGGCAGTGGTGTAATGGTAGGGGCTCTGCCACGCAACCCAAAGGTCCAGGGTTCGATTCCCGGCAAACTTAGATGGTCATTGGTAAAGGGAGGGGCGAAAATGGGGCTAAGATTTGAAGTACTGGTGAATGGTGAGAGGTGACTTGTGGAGGTCAGGTTACTAGTGTAGTAGTGTGATGAGAGGAGAAAGCGGTGAATATTTTGATCAGTGATCCATCCAATGTCTGATGGATAAAGCTAAAACACGTTTTCTCATTGGACAAACCAGGACTTACCCCAGCAAACTGGCCGGCAATAAGGAAGAAGATTCCGATAGGAGAATACCAGAGAATGAGATACACCAGTCGCATCGTCAAGTCGTTGATACTCTGGATAACCTGCAAATCTTGCGTTAAAACAAAAAATCTCCAGATATCGTTACACAAATAAATAGTACTCGTTAGGTACCGAATTATTAATTAAATAAAATAATTCTATCTTGGAATAATGGAGATGATTTTTATATATCCGGTAGCACTGGTTTAATTCTCGAAAGATCCAGAAACATTGAAAAATATACTGGTGAATCAGTCTCCAAGGTTACGTTATGACACTAGCGCCTAAGACTTGCTATTGAACACAGCGATTTTATCAAGAGGTTAAAGTCCTAAACACCACTTAATTAAAATAGAAATTGAAATTGAATTACTGAATGCCCCCTGTTCGTAGGAGAATACCCGTCATTGTTCAAAGGGATTAAGTATTCTGCAGAAAGTCTGAAGATACCCAGCTCAATACACAGGATTACAGTGGCAGTTTGAACTGCAGTGTGCGCGGCTGAAGTTTGCGCGGCGTACAGACATGTTCTTCATGTGTCCATAGGTCGCGCAAACTCAAAAGACGCACAAAAAAACTGCGCACACCGCAGCTCGAACTGCCCCTGCAACATGCCTTGGAAGTCTCAAGGTTTTACAAAGTTTACAAGGTTTAATGTCACGTGACCACTAACCCTCATGTCACGTGACCACTAACCCTCATGTCACGTGACCACTAACCCTCATGTCACGTGACCACTAACCCTCATGTCACGTGACCACTAACCCTCCTGTCACGTGACCACTAACCCTCATGTCACGTGACCACTAACCCTCATGTCACGTGACCACTAACCCTCATGTCACGTGACCACTAACCCTCATGTCACGTGACCACTAACCCTCATGTCACGTGACCACTAACCCTCATGTCACGTGACCACTAACCCTCATGTCACGTGACCACTAACCCTCATGTCACGTGACCACTAACCTCATGTCACGTGACCACTAACCCTCATGTCACGTGACCACTAACCCTCATGTCACGTGACCACTAACCCTCATGTCACGGGACCACTAACCCTTATGTCACGTGACCACTAACCCTCATGTCTCGTGACCACTCACCCTCATGTCACGTGACCACTAACCCTCATGTCACGTGACCACTAGCCCTCATGTCACGTGACCACTAACCCTCATGTCACGTGACCACTAACCCTCATGTCACGTGACCACTAACCCTCATGTCACGTGACCACTAACCCTCATGTCACGTGACCACTAACCCTCATGAGTGGAGCTGACTCCTCAGGGTGGAGGGACATGATGACGCCACACACGATGCTGAAAACTATGATCCCGATCATGTTCATCGAACCGTCCACAAACTGAAAATAAGGGAAAATGTTAATGATAATTACTGGAAAGTGAGCATTTTGGCACGATGAGCATAGGAGTTTGCATAAAATCAACAATAATGGCACAGTTTCCCCCAACTTTCATAATGCAACTTTTAATACCACTTTCTAATTTTTCACTAATTTTCATGAAGCCAAAAATAATTTCCATGATTGCATCACATCCCACCTTGAGAGATCTTTCCAAGTGAGTGGTCCCCAAATCATTCCCATCTTTGTCCGTGTCCGCTACCTCAGAAAACTTAGTGGCGTGTTTACCAAAGGTCGCAGATACGATGTTGTCAGGGAAGGCACCACGAAGCAGGTCCATGATGGTGTCCAGGGTATTGGTGTTGGGGTCAGCGTTAACCGCTGAAGGGGGGAGTGTTAACTTCTGGGGGGGGGTCAGTGTTAACCTCTGAGGGGAAGCGTTAACCGCTGAAGGGGGAGTGTTAACTGTGGGGGGTTCAGCGTTAACCGCAGAAGGGGGGGGAGGAGGTGGCAGTGTTAACCTCTGAGGGGAAGCGTTAACCGCTGAAGGGGGGAGTGTTAACTTCTGGGGGGGTCAGTGTTAACCTCTGAGGGGGAAGCGTTAACCGCTGAAGGGGGGAGTGTTAACTTCTTGGGGGGTTCAGCGTTAACCGCAGAAGGGGGGGGGGGAGGTGGCAGTGTTAACCTCTGAGGGGGGAGTGTTAACTTCTGGGGGGAACTGTTAACCTCTGAGGGGGGCCGATAACCTCTGGAGGGACTGTTTACCTCCTGAGAGGGGGGTCAGTGTTAACCTCTGGGGGAAGCGTTAACCGCTGAAGGGGGCAGTGTTAACTTCTGGGGGGGGGTTAACCTCTGAGGGGAAGCGTTAACCGCTGAAGGGGGAGTGTTAACTTTGGGGGGGGTTCAGCGTTAACCGCAGAAGGGGGGGGAGGTGGCAGTGTTAACCTCTGAGGGGGAGGTGGCACTGTTAACCTCCAGGGCACTGTTAACCTCAGAGGGGGCCCGATAACCTCTGAGGGGGGCACTGTTAACCTCTGAGGGGGGAGTGTTAACCTCTAGGGGGGGGGAGCGTTGGGGTCAAAGTGTTAGTCTCTGGATTTGAACAGTTTATTTTACTGATGTATGCTCATTGCTCAATCCCACATGTCCAATGGCTCACAAATTTTGTAGAGAATATTGCACTCGACTGCACCTCTGTTTGGTTTATAAGATGTGATTTCAATGCAGCCAACCACCATGAGTGATTAACCTAGCTCTCGAAATGATTTATCATTGGTGACAGCAATTCCAGCAAGTAGCACGAGTGTCCATAACCTTCTAAAATACCTGCTATAGCCCCAGCAGAACTTTAGTAGAAAGGTGTTTATAGATCGTATGAAGGGATCATTCGGGTACCTAATTAGAGGTAAATGGCATATACAGTTAAGGAAGAAGGGGCATTAGGGGAGGAACAGGGGCTAAAGATTATGATAGAAATTTGAATATTGTGAAATGGCATTATCTGAGGACCAACAGGACGGCTCTCTGAGTGGATGGTGGCCATGGTGATCTTATACGGTGATCTGAGGATTACCTACTCGAATATCTATTATTAACAGCTTATAGCGCAGCCCCCAGCAGATCCCACACGAGTAAGATAGGCGGTCGAGATGACGTCACTATCATAAAACAATGTGGTAAGTTGATGACGTTGACCCGCCTATTTTTCGCGCGTGAGATTTAGACACACAACAGGCATCATTAGTCCTGCTCCAACATCCAGAGCTGGACAGTATATCACAGTCCATTCTTTTTCTCATTTTCGTTTTGTCGTCAGGCACAGCTGTTCCTTTGTGTGTGTAAGCTTCAAAAATTATAATCATAACTTTATAAAGTTGTGAACATCACAAATTATGAAGACGCTTCTAAAGTTTCCGTGCAATAGTTCTTCCAGTTGTTCTTTCATTATTAAATTAATTATTATCTTCTTTTTCATCAGTTCTTCAATTATTATGATGCATGTTTTGAAACTTAGATCCATATCTGATCATATTTGGAGCGAAATTGGGTATGATATCGCAAGTAGAATTCGTACAGTATCCAATCAGCACGCACATGGGCGTATAGTAATAAAGTTTTAGGAGCTTTAGAATTAGATATCTATTTATCTAGACTTGAAATACTTGATTCAACTGAAAGATCCTCGTGATTTCCCATCTCTTATTAACAGGTTGCATAAAATGAAAGTTTTCCTCGTGATTTTCCATCTCCAATTAACAGGCTGCACAAAATGAAAGTTATCCTTGTGATTTTCCTCCTTCTCGGAACCTCGGCAGCACTCAAGTGCTACGTTGGAACGGTTGTCGGAGGCACAGGTGCTAAAGTCGGGACGGATTGCACCTCAGGGATCACAACATGCACAACGTACGTATCCGAATGTGTTTGATATTTGCTAGGGTGAAAGGTGAAAGTAACACGTGGGAAAGGTCCTCTTTTTTCAAAAGATAAAGTAGAAATAAGAATAACTGTCCCAATTTTCCCAGTCCCAATTTCTTGAGTTCTTGAGTTTACTTGAGGTCTTGAGTTTACTTGAGGTCTTGAGTTACCTTGAGTTTGGGACAATTGGGACAGTATCACCCCCAATACGCAGAGTAAATTCCACCTCAGGATTACCACATCTGTGGCATCTGTTGAAACCAAAGCTTTGGCTTGCGGCATTGCTAATCAGGTTTGTGAGGTGACATCATCAGTCAACTGCGTGACCTGCAGCACTGAGCTGTGCAACAGCAGAGCAACGGGCATCACATCCGTGCTGCCAATCGTGTGCTTGATGGTGTGGCTCTGTGTCACTAGGATGTAGAAACCAGCAAACCGAGAGGAGGAGGAGGAGGCGGAGGAGGAGAAGGAAGAGGAGGAGGAGGGGAGGGGAGGTGGTGGAGGAGGAGAAGGAGGAGGAGGAGGAGGAGGAGGGGAGGAGGAGGAGGAGGAGGAGGAGGAGGAAGAGGAGGAGGAGGAGGTGGAGGGGGAGGAGGAGGAGGAAGTGGTGGAGGAGGAGGAGGAGGTGGAGGGGGAGGAGGAGGAGGAAGTGGTGGAGGAGGAGGAGGAGGAGGAGGTGGAGGAGGGGGTGGAGGATGAGGGGGTGGAGGAGAAGGGGAAGGAGGAGGAGGAGAAGGAGGAGGAGGAGGAGGAGGGAGGAGGAGGAGGAGGAGGAGGGGGGGTGGAGGAGGAGGGGTGGAGGAGAAGGGGAAGGAGGAGGAGGAGGAGGAGGGGGTGGGTGAGGAAGAGGAGGAGGGGGAGGAGGAGAAGAAGAGAAGAGATGGGAAGAGGAGGTGAAGGAGAAGAGAAGTGGTGAAGGGACTTCTACAATTCGTCATAGTTGAAGACTTTATAATCGCCTGATTATCAATTTAACTTGATTATATTATCGATATCTAACAATTGAAAAACTTCAATATTTTCTAACACATTACAGTGCACAAAACATTATGATTTTGCAAGTTCACTTTTTTAGTTTCAATATAGTAATATCTTTTAAATTTAAATTTGCTATTTTTTTAAATGCCGATTTGAAAATTTTAGTCATCTCAGTTAAGGCTCATATTCGGGTAATTTTCATATTTTTATATACCTAAAATGACTACATAGGCGGCAAGATGGCACCAGCTGAAAAATTTTTTTCTGTGTCCCCTTAATACCTATTATATATAATATTTACCATTATGGAGTTTATTATTGTTTCAACTAAAAATTCAACCTACCTTTAATTCGGGATTTATATTGGCAATCCTAATACAAAATGTGGAGGACCGTTTGAAAGGAGCACTGCAGTTTGCGTACTTTTCATGTGCGCAGCTTGAGTTTGCGCGGCGTAAAGACGTAAAAATAACATGCCTCTACGACGCGCAAATTTAATCCGCGCACGAAAAATAAAGACACGCAATTGGTATTTAAGGGTGGGAGTGTAAGGCAAACTTTGGTAAATACTATTTTGAAAAAGGTGAAAGCATTTGCCAAAGTTTGCCTAGCTCTCGAAATGAGTTATCATAGTTTAGGTAGAATATCAGTGCAAGGCAGCAGTCCTCTGATCGCCCCTCAGCAGCAGTCAATGTTCATAAACAGAGGATTATGGTGCCAGCCAAGGGCTAAAACGCTAAGCGGGACATATGCTACAAAGCAATTCCAACAGGTACAGTAGCACCTGTGTCCATGCCCCCCCAAAAATACCTGCTACAGCCCCAGCAGAACTTTAGTAGAAAGGTGGTTATAGATCGTATGAAGGGATAATTCGGGTACCTAATTAAATGGCATATACAGTTAACAGAATTGGAGGAATGAAGGGTCAAAAGAGGAGGAACAGGAGCTAAAGATTATGACAGGAATTTGAATATTGTGAAATGGCATTTTCTGAGGACCCACAGTACGGCTCTCTGAGCTGATGGTGGCCATGGTGATCTTATACGATGATCTGAGGATTACCTAATCCTATGTCTATTATTAACAGCTTTGAGTGGATTTAGTTTAACGACGAATTTGAATTACAATAAACAATATTATAACATTCGTCTTAGAGCGCATCCCCACACGAGTAAGATGACGTCACTATCATAGCACAATGTGGTAAGTTGATGACGTTGAACCTCCTATTTATCGCGCGTGAGATTTAGACACACAACAGGCATCATTAGTCCTGCTTCAACATCTAGAGAATTGAGCTGGACATAATTATTCAAATATTCACAGTTCATTCTTTTCTCATTTTAGTTTTGTCGCCAGGCCCAGTTTTTCCTTTGTGAGATTTTGGAAATGATTAGTAAAACTTTCAAACGTTGCGTACATCACCCGTTATGAAGACACTTCTAAACTTCTCGTTCTACCACTTGTTCTTTCATTATATCAGTTTATAATCTTCTTTTTCATCAGTTCTTCAATTATTACGACCCATGTTTTGAAACTTAGATCCATATCTGATCATATTTGGAGCGCAATTGGATATGATATCGCAAGTAAAATCTCCAATCAGCACCTACGTCGACGTATAACATTTAAGTTTTGTCAGGAGTTCTGCGTAAGAATCAGTCATCTATCTAGCGAAATACTTGAGTCATCTGGCCAGGTAGCGCAGTGGTTAAGGCGTCGTACTTCAATCGAGAGGTTGGTGGTTCGATTCCCGGCCGTGCCTACTGCCTACCGTGCTAAGGGTGATAATTCTCACCTAAGCAGCCACACAGTTCACTCAGCCGAGCGTACAGGAAACTGTGCGGGAGGGTTAAATGAAGAGCTGCCCATTGCAGCGAAGTCTCGGGCGAAGAAAGCATGGATTACACTTCCTTAACCGTCACTGGCTTGATAACACTTGAATCCTTCGATTCCTGTCATTGGCTGTTACAGCTGTTGGAATAAAAGTAAAAACTTCAAAAAAATCATATTCCCGCGGCTAAATTCTATCTCTTATCAACTGGTTTAGTAAAGGTTTCCTCGTGATTTTCCATCTCCAATTAACAGGCTGCACAAAATGAAAGTTATCCCTGTGATTTTCCTCCTTCTCGGAACCTCGGCAGCACTCAAGTGCTACACTGGAGTGTTTGTCGCAGGCAAGGGTTTTCAAAAAGAGACGGAATGCAGCTCAGGGATCACAACATGCACAACGTACGTAACCGAATTCGTTTGATATTTGCTAGGGTGAAAGGTGAAAGCAACACGTCGGAAGGGTCCTCTTTCTCTCTTTCCCCAAAAAAAGTAGGATTAACTGATTAAGAATAACTGTTTCAATTTTCCCAGTCCCAATTTTCTTGAGTTTACTTGAGGTCTTGAGTTTACTTGAGTTTGTGAAATTGGGACAGTATCACCCCCAATACGCGGAGTAACCAAGGAGGAAGTAAAATGATTTGCAATGGGAACCCACGTGCTGCAATGGGAACCCACGTGCTGCAATAAAAGTACACGTTACCGCGCGCATATCATGTAAAACATGGGAACGCAGGTCACGTGACCGCGCTTGATATTCGATACACCTCGGGGAAGAGCGGTAATGTTATTGTATTAGGCACGCATTTCCCAAATCAGAGCTTGATATTGATCTGGGGTCAAAGTTTATCCTTTAGGACATAAAATTGACAGAAACAAGTTTCAGACGAAAAAATAATTTAGCGTGCACAGGCCAGCCATTTTTACCTGCAAAATCATGATTTTAGATAAATTTTTCTGCTTGAGATACTTCTAAGCCTCCATCGTGTGCCGGCTCAGAAAATGGGGGTATAGGTCCAAAAATTTTTGAGCTACGACCTTCAGAAGCTGAGTTATCACCGATTTTCTTATGCCCATATATGGGCATACGCGAGCAAAAACAGGCGCATGCCCATATATGGGCATATGAAAATCGGTGATAACTCAGCTTCTGAAGGTCGTAGCTCAAAAATTTTTGGACCTATACCCCCATTTTCTGGGCCGAGGAACACGATGGAGGGCTTAGAAGTATGTCACTCAAGCAGAAAAAGAGATGGTCAACATTTCATCTAAAATCATGATTTTTGCAGGTAAAAATGGCTGTGGCCTGTGCACGTGCTTAAGATTATTTTTTTCGTCTGAAACTTGTTTCTGTCAATTTTTTATGTCCTAAAGGATAGCTTTTGACCCCGAACAATATACAGTTCTCTAGTTGGGAAATTATGAAACGCCCTATTATTGTATGATACACCTAGCATGTAGGATATAGAGTGAAGGGGTGCGATGTAAACCTATGATATATTATATATCTATGTAAATACAGTGTATCGGAATGTGAGTGCAATGTAAACGTATGTTACACTTACACTGAACATGTCGGTTGATACACAGGAGCGCTCAGCCTTTGCAGTTTTACAGAAAAGTGTGCAACAAGCGTACGATGGAGACTGTAGTAAAACAGTAAAGTAATGAATAAATTTAAATGTCAAGAAGTATTACAAGGAAATTTCATTCATTGAAAGACATTCCGACCTCCTCAACTGTCAAATTGTTTAGTGTACGTGCTTGTTTTATAGTAGGTAAGTACTAGGTACCTATAGTTTACGTTCACTCTAGTCGAAGCAGCGGGGAACGGACATTTCATCTCTCGACACTTCATCTCACGACATTTCATCTCACGACATTTCATCTCCGACACTTCATCTCAAAGTACGACATTTCATCCCCAGGGTTTTTTGAAGTACGACGTTTCATCTCCAGGGTGCGACGTTTCATCTCAGGGTACGACACTTCATCTCCGGGTACGACATTTCATCTCTACGTACGACATTTCATCTCAAACTGCAACACTGCATCTCAGACTGCGACAATTCATCTCTGGGTACGTCATTTCATCTCTGGGTACGTCATTTCATGTCTGGGTATAACATTTTATCTCAGACTGCGACACTTCATCTTTGGGTGCAACATTTCATCTCAGGCTACGACACTTCATCTCAGGGTACGACACTTCATCTCAGACTGCAACACTTCATCTCATGGTACGACATTTCATCTCAGGGTACGACATTTCATCTCAGGCTACACTCAGTTTTTTTTATAAGAAACTTATTGAAAACCTAGGCTACAAGTTTCTTATTTTTTCACGATTTTGAGCCTAAAAGTTTCTTAATCGGTTTCTTAATTCTACATACCGACATACCGTATAGCAAAATGTTTACCAAATTTCCAATATAGGAACCTACTTTGTAGACTGTACCTAGTTGAGGATTAAAATCGAACCTTCTGATATTTTTAGGTAAACTATACACTTTTAAGCATGTACCTACCTATCTTAAAAGATTTGTGCAACTGTATACAATGTTCAGGGATCTTCATCAAATGTTCTTCCAAAAAAGTTCGCGAATTTTAAAATTTAGATAATATCTAAATCCTATAAAGATTTACCTAGCCGAGCTTAATGCTTGGAACTTCTGGAAATAGATATGGAACTGTAATAGTGTCCTGTCTCAACAACAATTTCTAAATTTCTGTTTTGTGCTTGGTAATAAAAGTCCAATGGAAGAACTTGATTACCTAGTTTTCGAAATGTTCAAAAAGTGGGGGTCTGGGGGCGCAGCCCCCAGAAGCCAGACGTTTCATGTTAAAAGAATTTCAGTTGCAATAGGATTTTATACACAAATTTCAAAATTCTAGGCTAGAAGTTTCTTAATTGTAAATCGTTTAAGTTTCTTAATTTTTCCGAAATTCTAGGCTAAGTTTCTTAAATTTTCGGAAATCCTAGGCTAAGTTTCTTATAGACAGTTTCTTATTAAAAAAACTGAGTGTACGACACTTCATCTCTGGGTGCGACATTTCATCTCAGACTGCGACACTTTATCTCAGACTGCGACATTTCATCTCAGGGTACGACACTTCATCTCAGACTGCGACACTTCATCTCTATGTACGACACTTCATCTAAGACTGCGACATTTCATCTCTGGGTGCAACATTTCATCTCAGGCTACGACACTTCATCTCAGGGTACGACACTTCATCTCAGACTGCGACACTTCATCTCTGGGTACGACATTTCATCTCAGGGTACGACATTTCATTTCGGGCTACGACACTTCATCTCTGGGTGCGACATTTCATCTCAGACTGCGACAATTCATCTCAGGGTACGACACTTCATCTCAGGGTACGACACTTAATCTCAGGGTACGACACTTCATCTCAGACTGCGGCACTTCATCTCAGGTATAACACTTCATCTCAGGGTACGACACTTCATCTCAGACGCGACACTTCATCTCAGGCTACGACACTTCCTCTGGTGAGACATTTCATCTCAGACTGCGACAATTCATCTCAAAGTACGACATTTCATCTCCAGGGTTTTTTTGAAGTACGACGTTTCATCTCCAGAGTGCGACGTTTCATCTCAAAGCGTACGACACTTCATCTTTAACTGTAACTTGATTGCATTGAAAGTGCGACATTTCATCTCAGACACTTCATCTCAGACTGCGACACTTCATCTCAGACTGCGACATTTTCATTTAGGGTGATTTTCATCTCAGGGTACGACACTTCAATGAAGTGTGGTACCCTGAGATGAAGTGTCGTACCCTAAGCTAAGATGAAGTGTGGTACCCTAAGATGAAATGTCGCACCCAGATGAAGTGTCGCAGTCTGAGATGAGTGATTATTCAGACTGTGACATTTCATCAGGGTACGACACTTCATCTCAGGACCGCGACACTTCATCTCTGGGTGCGACATTTCATTCTCAGACTCATCTCAGGTATGACACTTCATCTTAGGGTACCCTGAAATGAAGTGTCGAACCCTGAGATGAAGTGTCGTACCCTGAGATGAAGTGTCGTACCCTGAGATGAAGTGTTGTAGGTACCCTAAGATGAAATGTCGCAGTCTGAGATGAAGTGTCGTACCCTTAGATGAAGTGTCGTAGCCTGAGATGAAATGTTGCACCCAAAGATGAAGTTTCGCAGTCTGAGATGAAGTGTCGCTGTCTGAGATGAAGTGTCACCCTAGATGAAGTATCGCAGTCTGAGATGAAGTGTCGTACCCTGAGATGAAGCATCCTTCACCTTCCATCTTCAGCTGACGACGATAATCACATGATTTTCGAAAGCTCCTGATTTAAAGTTTATCGTATCATTTAAACGTTTTAACTTGCTCTCTAACCTGAGATGAAGTGTCGTACCCTGAGATGTAGTGTCACCCTAAGATGAAATGTCGCAGTCTGAGATGAAGTGTCGTACCCTGAGATGAAGTGTCGTACCCTGAGATGAAGTGTCGTACTCTGAGATGAAGTGTCGCAGTCTGAGATGAAGTGTCGCAGTCTGAGATGAAGTGTCGCAGTCTGAGATGAAGTGTCGTACCCTGAGATGAAGTGTCGTAACCTGAGATGAAGTGTCGTACCCTAAGATGAAATGTCGCAGTCTGAGATGAAGTGTCGTACCCTGAGATGAAATGTAGCACCTTACAGTGCAATCAAGTTACAGTTAGAGATGAAGTGTCAAAATTTTGAGATGAAACGTCGCACTCTGAGATGAAATGTCGTACTTCATAGTACAATCAAATTACAGTAGGAGATGAAGTGCCGTACCTTTTGAGATGAAACGTCGCACCCTGGAGATGAAATGTCGTACTTTATAGTACAATCAAATTACAGTAGGAGATGAAGTGTCGTACCCTTTGAGATGAAACGTCGCACCCTGGAGATGAAACGTCGTACTTCAAAAACCCTGGGGATGAAATGTCGTACTTTGAGATGAAGTGTCGGAGATGAAATGTCGCGAGATGAAATGTCGTGAGATGAAGTGTATAGAGATGAAATGTCCGTTCCCCGCTGCTTCGACTAGAGTGAACGTAAACTATAGGTACCTAGTACTTACCTACTATAAACAAGCACGTACACTAAACAATTTGACAGTTGAGGAGGTCGGAATGTCTTTTCAATGAATGAAATTTTGTAATACTTGACATTTAAATTTATTCATTACTTTACTGTTTTACTACAGTCTCCATCGTACGCTTGTTGCACACTTTTCTGTAAAACTGTGCTCTTTGAGCGCTCTCAATATCAACCGACATGTTCAGTGTGGGTGTAACATACGTTTACATTGCACTCACATTCCGATACACTGTATTTACATAGATATATAATATATCATAGGTTTACATTGCACCTACTCACTCTATATCCTACATGCTAGGTGTATCATACAATAACATTGCACCGCTCTTCCCCGAGGTGCCCCATCGAATATCAAGCGGTCACGTGACCTGCGTGCCGCATGTTTATGATATGCGCGGTAACGTGGTAGTCACGTGACGTTGCTTTAGGCTGGAGTGGGATACCAGGTCACGTGGTTCCTATTGCAGCACGTGGGTTCCCATTGCAGCACGTGGGTTCCCATTGCAAATCATTTTACTTCCTCCTTGGTTCCCCAATAACTCAATTCCACCCCAGGATTACCACAACTGTAGCATCTGTTGAAAGCAAAACTGTGGCTTGCGGCATCGTCAATAAGGTATGTGAGGTGACTGGCTCAGAGAACTGCGTGTCCTGCAGCACTGACCTTTGCAACAGCAGAGCAGCGGGTATCACATCCTTTCTGCCCATTGTGTGCTTGATGGTGTGGCTCTGTGTCACTAGGATGTAGAAACCAGCAAACTGAGAAGAGGAGGAGGAGGAGGAGGGGGAGGAGGAGGAGGAAGAGGAGGAGGAGAAGAAGGAGGAGGAGGAGAAGGAGGAGGAGGAGGGGGAGGAGGAGGAGGAGGAGGAGGAGGAGGAAGAGGAGGAGGGAGGAGGAGGAGGAGGGGGAGGAGGAGGAGGGAGGAAGAGGAGGAGGAGGAGTAGAAGAGGGAGTGGAGGGGAGGAGGGAGGGGAGAGAAGGAGGGGAGGGGAGGAGGAGGAGGAGAAGAAGTGGAGGAGGAGGATTAGGAGGAGGAGGAGAAGGAGGAGGAGGAGGAAGAGGAGGAGGAGGAGGAGAGGCGGAGGAGGAGGAGAGGAGGAGGAGGTGGAGGAGGAGGAGGAGGAGGGAGAGAAGAGAAGAGAAGAGAAGAGAAGAGAAGAGAAGAGAAGAGAAGAGAAGAGAAGAGAAGAGGGGAGAAGAGAAGAGAAGAGAAGAGAAGAGGGGAGAAGAGAAGAGAAGTGAAGGGACTTCTACAAGTTGTCATAGTTGAAGACTTTATAATCGCCTGATTATCAATACCTAACAATTAAAAAACTTCAATATTTTATAACACATTACAGTACACAAAACATTATGATTTTGCAAGTTTCACTTTTTTTAGTTTGAACAATATAGTAATATCTTTTAAATTTAAATTTGCTATATTTCATGATTCAATTTAATACCTATTATATTTATTATTTATCCTTGTGGAGTTTATTATTGTTTCAATCAAAATTCAAACTACCTTTAATTCGAGATTAAGATAAGAAAAAGGAAAAAAAGGGACCGCTGACCCTTAAAATATTTTTTTTCGTGAATTGCAGAAGTCTTCATAAAATGGGGAACAATCCGAATACAAAATGTGGAGGAACAGGGGCAGTTCAAACTGCATCTTGCGCACTTTTCATGTGCGCGGCTTGAGTTTGCGCGGCGTTCAGATGTGAAAATAACATGTCTCTACGCCGCGCAAATTTAAGCCGCGCACAAAAAAGACGCTGAAACCTCAGTTCGAACTGTAAACGGTGAAATGTGGTATTTAGTGGGGAGAGGGGGGGGGTGGTGAACTTTGGTAAACACTATTTCAGGCAAACTCCAAAAAAAGGTGGAAGCATTTGCCAAAGTTTTCCTCCCCCACCCATTTAATGTTACGACGCATTCCCCTCGGGCTATTTGCCGCTGTTAACCTCAAATAACCGTTCGGGGAGGGGGGTGGTAGATAAAAGTACGAA
Source organism: Beroe forskalii (assembly GCA_011033025.1). Lineage (NCBI taxonomy): Eukaryota > Metazoa > Ctenophora > Nuda > Beroida > Beroidae > Beroe > Beroe forskalii. The sequence continues at coordinate 1,281,632 of WFMF01000008.1, read as the reverse complement.
TTATATCGGATGATAGCCCCCTGATAAACAATCAAATGATATATAAGTTCAGCCCGAGCAGCTATTGTGTCAAATGTTGGAGTGTAAAAAGTGTTTTTCTCAACATAACCCCAGATTTCCCGTCTTACCTCCTCCGGTCTCCTTAAAGTCCGTGTTTCCCTCCCCCGGTCGGATAGCAGACACCAGACAGAGTCCGAGGATGGCCGCCATGACAGTGGTGGTCATGTAGTAGGCAACAGCCACACCCCCTATCTTACCTGGAGGAAATGTAGGTGAGAAAATACACTTGGGGTAAGTGGAAAAATACACAGGAAACATCGGATCAGTGGGAACATACACTTCATGATTTTGTTATAACAAATTTAGAGTTTCGGCCAGGGAATTTGGTTGACGATCGATTGGTTAGATGGCTATATTGGCTTTATCACTGAGTGATACTCATCACATACTCACCACATGTATGTATGTATGTATGTATGTATGTATGTATGTATGTATGTATGTATGTATGTATGTATGTATGTATGTATGTATGTATGTATGTATGTATGTATGTATGTATGTATGTATGTATGTATGTATGTATGTATGTATGTATGTATGTTTACTTACCACATGACTTGGCATTAATAGCTCCTAGACCCGTTATCACACTCGCTACTACAAGCGGCAGGATAACACACTTCAACATCCTAAGGAGGATCTCCCCGGGGAACTTGAGCAGAATAACTACCATGTCGTAGGAGTGTGGCTTGACGCACTGCTGCACAATCACGCCTGGAGAAAAGAAGTTAGTACGCACTGCTGCACAATCACGCCTGGAGAAAGAGAGGTTAGTACGCACTGCTGCACAATCACGCCTGGAAAAAGAGATGTGAGTACGTACTGCTGCACAATCACGCCTGGAGAAAGAGAAGTTAGTAAGTACTGCTGCAAGATCACGCCTGGAGAAAGAGGTGTTAGTAAGTACTGTTGAATAATCACGCCTGGAGAAAGAGAGGTTAGTAGGTACTGCTGTACGATCACGCCGGGAGAAAGAGACGTTAGTACGCACTGCTGCACAATCACGCCTGGAGAAGATGTTAGTAGGCACAGTTGTATAATCACGCCTGGAGAAAGAAATGTTAGTACGCGCTGCTGCACAACCACGCCTGGAGAAAGAGAAGTTAGTACGCACTGCTGTACAATCACAAATAATATGGCCATATTTTTTCTGAAAATATATTTTCAGCTCAACCTGTTCCATGCCCATATAATTTTTATGCCGCGCAAATTACGTAATTAAATCACAGTCCAAGCATTGAAACATTAACCCATCAGTATTCAGTGAACTGATGATTGGTGCTTAAACCAATCAGATTGAGCAATATGAATGTATTTCCTTCTCAAAGTCCTTCTCGATACTATATTAACATATTACGAGCATACTATTTCTATTCAATGCACGTAAAGTTGGCCTTGTCTTCATTCCGATTCACCTAGACCTTATAGTGCACACAGCACAGTCGAATTGACAAGGCCTACTAAAGCAGTACTGAGTACAGCCTATATGAACTTATAAAGGGTAAAGTATACTCGGCCAACGCCCAAAGAAGCAGCAAACTGGGATGTGTTTTTGTCGAGAGTGAAAAATCGCGTGGCCTTGTCCCCTACTCGCATATTCCAAAATCAAATTTTATAAAAGAGAGAACCGGTCAGTCATGGATCGGCAACACTTTTGAATGCCCCGGCACCTTGCTGCCACTACATTACACAATTCACATCTGTTTCGGAGAGCGAACACGTTTGCAACTTACCTTCGTGCTTGTTCACTGCTAACCCTAATGTGGGGATGTACAGTGCAAGTGTAGATATCTTCAATCTTCATGGCGTTAAAGAGGCTTAAACAAGGCAAAAGGTTACCTACACCATCACCATCTGCTGCGACTTCTGTTATAATGTGTGTGTCCACTGAATTCATTAACTAGCTTTCAAAGGCAGACTCCATAGGTACCTACAGACTTACCAGTACCAGTAGTGATGTGTTTAAAGTCTGTGCACGCCTTCACTGGGCTTTTTACCGATTCCCTGTCAAAGCTTGTCAGACGTTGTCTGACCATTATTTCGGCGGACGCGCGCGCTTCGCGCGCGCGCCCGCCGAAGGCGTAGGGGTCAGACAACGTCTGACAAGTCAAAGCTCCCTTGTTCTAAAGTTATAATCCTAAACCTTTACCCGGAAACCAACTACGCTAGTCCTAATTCTAACTAACTCTTATCCTAACTTCCATCCTAACTTAACCCTAACTTTCATTGTTTGCGCCTAACCTAAACACTGATTTTAGAGTAGGCCGTAAACACTAGATTTAGAGGACAGTTTTATCAGAAAAAGTTTTGCTCGCTCACTATATTACCTTCACCGAATGAGCGGTTGAGTGAATGGGATACTGGATAGGTACCAAGTGCCAACCTCATTGAATAATGAATATAGGTAGGCTTACATATGGGGCTCAAATTGGTGGATTCTACCGTTCCAGTGCCGTTGGCCAATACCAAATAGTAATGATCACGGTAATGATGTAGTCAATGCAAACAATTCAGATTGTATGTATATGTTATTATGGCCTGAGACCTGTGGTGGACTCACAAAATTACATGACTGGCGGTGTTCACTGTTCTGCATAAGGCTTTAATCAATGCGTTTAAGGCCAGAAGTGGCCTATGCAGACACTGAGTGAGGCTTAATGAAGCCTACCAAAGTATCAGCGGCCAAAAATGATAAAATGACTTGATTGAATTGATTGAGTATGACCTACATGGGTCAGTACACGGCCTCATTAGTCTGATCACGGCCTCATTAGCAGTTTCTCCGAGGCCGTGGTTCACAAATTATCAAGTTAAATTATTGTCTTTAACATGGCCTATATACAATGACCTAAATATGATTTGATTGTTCTTATTCAACGAACTTTTTAGTTTCATATTTCCCAATTGCGAAATCAAGAGTTTTTATTTCCTCGATCCGCCTTGATCAAGGTCAATGGTGAACGAGCCTGAAGTCGGGTGTAGAGTGTTGAATGTAAACAATTACCTCATTAACACACAAGAATACCCGGGTACATGTCAAAATTCAATTAAGCGTATCAATTAGAACGCGATCTAGGTGCCCACTACCCATATATATGAGTAAAAAAATTTAATATGTGCCGGCTCGCACATATTTTTTCGACCGAATTATATCAGTAAAATCGTAAAAATATGGGTAAAAAATATCAGAAAATAAATATCACTGATATATATGAGTGGAAATATGGCCATGGAACATAGGGTCTTGCCTTCTCTGACATGTCCCTGATGAAGTGGGGAGTACAAATGTATAAGGGATCGTTCACATATTACGTTATCACTTGAGGGGGGGGGGGGTTTCCGATTACGTTACATGTTATTGTAACAAATACAACTACTGTAAACTAGATAACGAGGGGGAGGGGGGTTGAAATCGGCCAAAAATTGATTACGTAATATGCGAATGATCCCTAAGAAACACCAATAATCCTTGAAAAAGTGCAGTGGGGAGTTTACGGTGACAGTTCGAACATTTCTATACTTCGCGCAAACTTGAGCCACGCAGAGTGCAGTTCGCACAGCCCTCTTAGTTCTTAGTACTGTGAAACTACAGTTAATGCTAAGTAACCCCGTTGTTCCTGTACAGAATATCTGCGGTAGATCTGCAGTGGATCTGCGGTTATTAAAATGTGCTGTGAATCTGCAGTCCGATGTTCCGTAAAATCTGCGGTCATTAAAGTCTGCAGTGCAGATCGACCGCAGATCGACCGCAGATCTAGGGAATATTATCTGCTGTAGAAATCAACAACAGATCGAGTGCAGATTCTGCGCTGCTCCAATTAAGTGGAGTAGTCACGTGCCCTACAGTAAAAACTCATTGGGCTTCCTGAATGTTAATTAGGAAAATGGTCCAATTCATGTGATTAATCAGTGAACGCTAGTTCACTTTCCAATTCGAACGAAATTTCTAGACCAATTATAAGGAAAGTTATGCTAAATTTCATTTCAGAATCAAATTACCCGAATGAATTGATATATCTATGCTTTGAAAACAGGTGATATTTTGATAACTACATAATATTTTGATAACTGGGACCCTCAATATTTAAAATGCGACGGAAAATGATTCTTCAAACGATCAGAAACTGTTAATGCTAGGTTCCCAATCAAGTAACATTATCCTGGTTACAGCCAAATTAACCCATCGAGCGTGAAATTGCAGTACTTTCACTACTCAATAGTACTGGGATAACTGAATTATGCCAAATTAGTAAAAACAATGTGGTTGTTTTAGCACTTAGCACACATTGTTATTATTGCTGTAGATCTATAGGCAATTGTTTACATTAGTACCTAATCTACGTACACATGATTATGTATTCCATGTAATCAAACATGCTTCATTTGCCAATGTTCATTTGATATCAGAGAGTTGTTTTGACCTCCATGATGTTTCTACATTTTCCACTTACCACTCTGATAGCAGACGCAAGTTTACTTACTATCTACTCTAACTCTGAACTCTGCTGACTTACCAATCCAATTCCAGTCCACTAACACGCTTATCTTACCTGCAGTCTGATCTCAATCCACTATATCACTCTGCTCTCAATCCACTTATAATATACCATTCTGTTCCCAGTTCACGTATCACTTGATACAAGTCCATTTGACAATGACGTCTGTCCTGAGTCCACTTTCTCCTCTGATCCCAGTCTGCTTACGACTCTGAACCCAATCGAATGTCCACAATTACGTCATAAAATTAGATTAACTATCTGAGACCCATTCATTAGCACAGTTGGGACTATGACCGACAACATATCCAAAGATGAAGTTCTGGGCTGGTCCTGTTCTCTCTCATAATCATCCTTACCGTTTTTGCTTTTTTTGCGTTTTTCGTGTCAAAGTGTTTCAAACAAGCACAAATATCAATGATCCCAAGGAGCCCAGAACTTTTCAACCACATCTTTGGAAAGTACATTGAATGTCCTTTCTGCGCTAACAGGAGCATTTTTCCTATCTCAAAGCTTCATACCGAAAATTGCGTTGAAAAACGCCTATTTTCGGGAATTGAAATTTAAAATTCATGACATTGTGACGTCATAATGACGTCATAAACAAACATGAACAATTTTCAAGGGCAATTATCGTAAGTTCTACCTTTCTTCTTCAACGCTGGGTCGATGAGCCCTGTATCTTGTATGGTTCTCGAGATATATCTGTTTAAAGAGGGTACACTTTTCACCTAAAAATGTTCTCTATTGGTATGTATGTACATATGTATATCTATATATACCTCTATATATATACCTATGTATATAGGTCGTAACCCAATTTAACAAGAACACCCTCAATTTCAGCAAAGTTCAAGTTGTAATAACTCGGCCATTTTTAATCCAATCGATCTGAAATTTTGGCAGTTGCACCTTTGGCCTCTAAACATGCGATGTTCAAATTTTAGTGCGATTTCGGCAACGGGAACTTACTCAAATTTCAACGTGAAATATGGCCAATCCATGAAAACATATAGTTGGGGCTGGCAAGCAAAGTTAAAAACTCACTTCCGATGTCCGGAAGCTCGTTTACTGTAGGATCGCCGTTCAATGCTCGCCCTCGGACCCTTCGGGTCCTCGGGCTCCGCTCGGGCCTTCGGCCCTCGCACTGTTAGGTCCGCCGTCCAATGCTCGCCCTCGGACCCTTCGGGTCCTCAGGCTCTGGCTCGGGCCTTCGGCCCTCGCACTGTTACGACTGCCGTCCAATACCCTCGGACCCTTCGGGTCCTCGGGCTCGCAGCTCGGGCCTTCGGCCCTCGCACCGTTAGGTTCGCCGTCCAAAGCTCGCCCTCGGGCTCGCAAACCGCCGCGGGGGGCTTGCCAGCCCCCTGATGTATATATATGGTCGTAACCCATTTTAACAAGAACACCCTCGATTTTGGCAATATTCAAGTTGTAATAACTCGGCCATTTTTAATCCAATCGACCTGAAATTTTGACAGTTGCACCTTTGACATCTAAACATGCGATGTTCAAATTTTGGTGCGATTTCGGCAACGGGAACTTACTCAAATTTTAACGTGAAATATGGCCAATCCATGAAAACATATAGTTGGGGGCTGGCAAGCAAAGTTGCAAAAACTTGTGCTCATGCCCTTCGGACACTCATCTAACGGATTGCCTCCGGCCCCTTCGGGCCTCGGAGGCCTGTCTAAAGTTTGGACTGCCAGAAGCTCGCCCTCGGACCCTTCGGGTCTCGGGCTCGCGCTCGGGCCTTCGGCCCGAGCAAAAAGTGGGCCATACAGAAGCTCACCCTCGGCCCCTTCGGGGCCTGGTGGCACTCAGGCCTTCGGCCCGAGCCAAGTTGTGGCGCCGTCACGAGCTCACCCTCGGCCCCTTCGGGGCCTCGGGTGAGCGCTCGGGCCTTCGGCCCGAGCAAAGTTGGTTCTCCGAAAAAACGCCGCGGGGGCTTGCCAGCCCCCTGATGTGAATACACAATCGCAACAAAAAGAGAAGGTCGCACCTCCAGGGAACTGTTTGATACTCCACACAACAGCGTTTTCTTCGGGAACGTATTTCACAGATCCAATGGTTGTCTGAGAAGAACGGGTTTGATAATCGGTACAATTGGATATTAATTCTAGTTAGAGCGATCACAATTTCTTGTCCTTCAATAATTACCAACAGAGCCTGGAATGTCCCCCTGAACTTACCTTAAACTTTGGAGAATCTGCATCAAGGGGTACTGGGATGATTATTTCAACGTTGTTTGCCGTCGATCTTCTCTTGAACTGACTTTTCGCCTGAAAAGTGAGAGGATTATTCATTATCCACAAATAGTCCAAAATGTGATATTATGTCAATGTGGTTGCGCTAATCAACAGGAGTCGGGACCAAATGCCAAATTTTGTATGAGTCACGATATAAAATCAAGGTAATTTGAAACACTAATTTTGATTCCAACGAATTTGGATTAAGAGTTCAGTCCAAGAATATCATCTTACACATTTCATTTTGTGTATTAAACCCAGCAAGGAGTCAAAATATCAGCTCATTCAATTTCATCGCAGCCATTGCCAGCACTGGGACCGGAAAACGTTTGTCTTGTGAGTCAAGGGACTTGAGTTTCTAGCCACAATGGATAATTAATCATCTTAAACCACTGAGTACTGCTCAATGAACCCTGAGGCACCCAAGAAGGATTTCAAAGAATGATTAAAATCCTTGCGCGCGCATGCGCGCGGCTCAAAATATTGCTCACATTGAAAACCCGCATCACGAAAATGTCACCGCGGCGTACGTCAATTTTTGTTTTTGGACCCAAATGCCCCGCTGACCCGAGCTGAAAATCTCGATCGGCTTATTTTTCAAAACTACGTGTTTTACGCCACGTAAGATGACAAAAGCTCGCCCCACGATGTCATCTTACTAAAGTCTGCCTCTAAAACATGTCTGTGACCTTTTGGTGATAGTAGCAGCCCTAAAACACGAGATCAAAGTTCGCAACATCAAGACATAAAACCAACCTTTATCATGTACTCGACTCTGCTGTGAGAATGGCGTTCTATCACGCTTTCAATGAGCATGAGGGGTTTAGACTGCGTGTTAAGACGGTAACTCATCAGCTCAAACTCTCCGTCAGGTGGAACGAAGGATATGGTGCGGTCGTTTTCAAACCTGAGCAAATACAATTCATTTCACAATGGAAGATGGAGTTTTCTGGGTAAAAATTTAAATAAACTACTGGTCGATTTACAGTGATTCGAGTGATAATATGCCTTAAGTCTGAATCTGTGGAATGAATAGACGACGTTTCTTAAGGTTAATGTTCCTAGTTACTGCTCTCGATATCATTACTCCTTATATGGAATAAGTACCAGTGTTGGTACACTAACGATGTTTGTTGTAATACCTTATACACATACCACACTATTATACAATTATCATGATAATAACGATAAATTAAGGACTGATGATTATGTCAAGAGCAGTAGGTACCAAACTGAAGGAGATACTGTATTTCCCGGAATAACAGAGTACAATTTTCACTGAAACAGAAACAATAGGTACATTACGACCTATCTACGATTAGAGCTGGGCAAGTTGGTACTAAGTTACTGTACTCGGTCCACATTAAAATACACACAATAATACTGTTCAATACTGAAATTACACGGTACACTTTAGATACAGCACGCCGTTCAATGTACATTTTACCAGCACACTTGACGATTTAATGTGTATTTGAGATGGAAAAATGCCCTTTAGCGAGAAAAAAATTTTAATGTACTTTAAAAAGGGGTTTGAAAGTTTTTGGGCCCTTTTGGATCATTGAGAATTTTCTTTTTTGGAAACATTTTGGGCCACAAAAAACCCAAAAAAAAAGGAAAAACGGAAAGGTTTGTTAGAGAGAAGGGGGCCCAAACCCAGAACTTCATCTTTGGATATGTTGTCTTCATAGCCCCAATTGTGTTAATGAATGGGGTCTCGATAGTTTTTTCAATTTTATGACGAAATTTGTGACGTCATAAATAATGCTAGGTAACGCAAATTTTTGGGTACGGGATTTGGCCAAATTTAAAACGGAGCACAAAAAAGGGGTGATTTTTTTTAAAAAAACCCAAAAAAGGATTTGTTGTGATGGCCCCGGGGGGTTTTTAACGTTTTTATTTTTAAAACCCTTTATGATAGGGAAAAAAGAACGCGACGGAAAAAAACTGCCGAAACGGCACTTTTTCAAGCATTTAGTTTCGTGAATGCTGTACAATTTAAATGACGTTGCAGCAAATTTTTTTAACTGTCGCGTTTTTTTCCATATCATGGGTTTTAAAGTAAAGAACGCCTTAAAAAGCCGCGGGCCATCACAAAACCCAAAACCTTTTTTGGGTTTTGGGGAAAATAGGTATAAGTATATAAAACCAATAGAGAAAATTTTTAGGGGAAAAGGTTCCCTTTAAACAGGTTTTCTCGAGAACCATACAAGATCAGGCTCCTGACCAGCGTTGGAAAAAAGAAAGATAGAACTTAATTTAAAAATGCCCTTTTAAAAATGTTTTTTGTCATGTTTATGACGTCATTATGACGTCACAAAGTCATGTTTTTTAAAATTTCCCCCCGAAAAATTTCGTTTTTCAGCCTTTTTTGGTATGAAAAACCCAAAATAGGAAAAAAGTTCCCCTAACCCAAAAAGGAAAATTTTAATTTGTTTCCCAAATTTGCTTAAAAAGTTTTGGGTTATAGGCATTATTGAGATATTTCGATTTTTAAACCATGGGAAAAGCAAAAAAAAAAAAATAGCCAAAACGGTAGAGCTTTTTGGGGAGAACGGGGGAAACCCTGGGCTTCATCTTTTGGGTATGTTGTCTCATAGTCCCCAAAAATTTCCGTAAAAGGGTCTCATGTGGTTGCTAACAATATTATACGTATTGATGACGTCAAAAGTTGGGATGCGGTAAACAAAACAAGTTACAACAGCTGCTTTCTTTGTATTTGTAAAGCCGACTTAAGAAAACCCCTCAGGGGAAAAGGGGCCACCAGCACCCATAAGGAGTCGATTCACGGAGGGCAAGTAAATTTTCCGATAAAGGACCCGAAGATCATCAAAAACCGCTGAGAAACTTCTGCTGGGATATTAAATTTATTTCGGGCAGAGGGAAAAACAACAAAAAATAAATTTTTTAATTTAGAAAATCATGCCCAAAAGTAAATAAATCATTTATGTTTTTCCGTATCAAAATACCCCTATTTAGCCCCCCAAATAAAAAATGGACAAAAAAAGGATTTAATTTTTTAGGCTTGCAAAAATAAAAAGGGGTGGCCCAAAAACCATCGCCCCATTATTGTTTAAACTTTCGTTGGGGTTTTTAACCCATTAGCCCCCTGAAACCGAAATGAATTGTTATAAAAAATCTAGGTCATTTAAAACCCTGATTTATCTTTTAAAATTTTTAAGCATGAAAGGGGAAATAAAATTTAAACGAAGACAAAAAAAATTAAAATTTTAAAAAGGAACGTTAATCGTTCAAATTTTGATTTTTTTAAATTGACTTTGGATCCTTGTGGTTGTGAGCTTCAATATATTTATGCAAACGATTAAATAAAAACTTTAAAACCATTTAACCTGTTAGAAAAAAGATGCCAAACTGATGAGTCTGAACTAATGCCTGAAAATTTTTTAAACCAAACCCATTAAAGCCTTTTTATTTAAAATTTCTTTATTTCAATTTTGGGTAACAACAAAGGGGCAACAATTTTTTTCCCCAAATGGTTCCCCAAGGGTCTTGAACAAAAAAAAACGCGCCCAAATCAAAGGGGGGGCCCCAAAAAATGATTTTTTTTGATTAGTAGGGTTTTGAAAATGCCTTTTCTGGTCCGGGAAGGTAGAGATCATTTTTATTAAAAATGAGCACAAGGGATGTTTATATACAATTGTTAACAAACAAAAATTTCAAAGCTGAAACTGAGCAAGGGGAAAAAATAGAGGCACCAAACCCAATTTTACCAAAATTATATCAGGGGCCCAGGGAAAGGGCGAGATTCGTTTAGAAAATGGAAAAAGTTTTAAACGACTTGTTAAAAAATATTTAAAGTCCTCAGGAACTGAGCTATGGGCCAAAAACTGATTTTAGGGCCCAACCCATTTTAAAAAATTTTTTCTTCAGGAATGTAGAGATTTCACTTTATTTAAAGAAGGGTGTTTTTAGATTTTTCAAAGGGTTTAAAGTTTTGGTTAAAAAAACCGTTTTCCCCGGCCCAGCGCTCAATTTCGACTAAAATAAATATTCCGGCCCAGGTCGGAGACTTCACTTTAGCTTAATGCGTATCGGGACATGTTTGTTAATTAACATATCAGTGTCTCCCGAACTGATAAATAAAAACTGATTTCCGCGTTCATTTACCAAAATGTCGATCTGGCCCAGGAGTCAGAGACTTACTTTAGCTTAGTCAGTACGGACATACGCCTGTCAACAAACGTACTTAAAGCACGAACGAGTTATGAGTTAAAAAATCGATTTTAGGCAACAGAAGAATTTGAATTGTCGATTTTGCCCAGGAAGGTCGGACTCATTTAGTTTAGTCGTGCGCATCGGACTTGGTTTATATATACAATTGATTAACATATGTTTCAAAAGTACTCAGGAACTGAGCTATGGGCCAAAAAACTAATTTTGAGGCAGAGGGAGGCCAAATTTTGAATTCAGTTTTGTCCCATAACTCAGTTCCTACTTTAGAGCATATGTTTGTTTGTAAGTCGTATATAAACATGTCCATTGCGCACATTTAAGCTAAAACGAAGTCTCTACGACCTCCTGGGCTGAGATAGACATTTCTGGCCCTACGGGTGCCTAAAAATCAGTTTTGGCCCAACCCAGTTCCTGAGTACTTTAGAGTGTACGTTTGTTGACAAGTCGTATATAAACATGTCCATTGCAATACATTTTGGGTTAAAAAGTCTCATTGACCTTCCCAAGCCGAGATAGACATTTTTGGTCAAATTAAATTATGGTGCCTTCGAAATACAGTTTTTGGCCCATAGCTCAGTTCCTGAGGACTTTAGAGTATATGTTTGTTAACAAGTCGTATATAAACATGTCCATTGCGCACATTTTAAGCTAAACTTGAAGTCTCTACAACCTTCCTGGGCCGAGATAGTAATTTTGGTCAAATTGGGCCTTGTGGGTGCCTCAAAATCAGTTTTTGGCCCATAGCTCAGTTCCTGAGTACCTTAGAGTATATGTTTGTTAACAAGTTGTATATAAACATGTCCATTGTGCTCAATTTAAGCTAAAAATGAAGTCTCTACGACCTTCCTGGACCGAGATAGGCATTTATATACCTCGGCTATGGCTCATCAAAAAAATCAATTTTTTGGGCCTCCCCCATCGATTTGGGCAGCGAACTTTTTTCCTGTGTTACAAGACACATTGGGTAACATATTGGAGAATAAATTAGATTGCCCTTCACCAGTTCCAGGTTTGGACAATTTTTGGCAATTATTCCTTGGATTAATATCTTAGAAAATTTAACAAGTTTTTAGTGGGGGGTTTATTGGAACTTTTGACATTCAGGGGTGGGGTGCCCAAAGGGGGGGATTGGGAATTTTGAAAATTCAGGGGGGTGGTTTTTGCAAGGGAGAGTTGAAGAATTCAGGACGGATTTGAACTCAGGATGACATTTAGAAATGGCTCGCGAGGGCTATTTTATACTGCCTGTGGATTTTTTTTATTGTAAATTGTGATTTCATCATTTGGTTTTAAACCTTGCTCCCCTCAGGAGGGACATGCGGGTAGCCTCCTCTCGGTGTGGGATCCGGTGCATCGTCAAGGAGACTGTGGTCGGGCCGAGCTTTTCCGAGCACCTTTACTGGAGCATTGCTGACAGTGAGTTTCTGTAATAGTTCCTGTTAGAGCATATCTGCAGTGGCTTATAATATCTGGTAGAATTCTGAATTATTATGCTAAAAATCAAAATTAGTTGATGCCATATGTAATCGGGATGCACTACGTTCGTATTTTTGATGATTTTGTATTTTCTTGATGGCCAACTTGTCACAATGTCACTTTTTCATCTCTGTCAGGTCTGTTCAAAGACGATGATTCCAACAGTGGTTCTCCTTTCTGTGGAAACGTCCTTGTCAGCTGCTGGGTAACTTTGCTTTTACTTATTTTCTGAGGATTGATTATTATTCGTGAAGATGCCGGATCTGATTGAGAGTGAAGACATTGCCATTGTTTCTACGATTGAGGAACAATAAAGGTTAGAATTATGTAACATAATGTGAAGTAAATAGCACATTTATAGGTCTGATATCGTACTTCGGTTGTTCACAGTTCCTTGATACACCAAAAAACTCCAAAATCGGAGTTGGGTAGTCCCCATTTTTGAACCCTTTATTCACCGTAAAGGGGTATGAAATTCGAGCCTCGAGAGACTAGATCTTGGTTTTTGATTGGTACAGAACTCAAAAAATACACTAAACTATATGCGTGATGAGCAATGAGCATATTATGGGGGGTAGAACGTGGTTTTGAGGTCGTAAATATTTCATTTTTTGAGTAATTGTCGAAAAGGCCTTTTAGCCTATGGCCAAAACCGTCCCATTTTAAATAAGACTGAAGGTCTTATACCCTCATGGGCCAGAAAGAGATCAATAGTTCAAAATTTGAATGTTACATATTATGTATATATAACATTCACTTTTTGGCTAGGTTGACAACCCGGTTTTGAGGAGTTAACCAAATAATTCTACAATTCAAAGTTGAAATGGAGTCAAATTCAGCTTAGTCAGGGGGCTGGCAAGCCCCCGCGGCGTTTTTTCGGAGAACCAACTCTGCTCGGGCCGAAGGCCCGAGCGCTCACCCGAGGCCCCGAAGGGGCCGAGGGTGAGCTCGTGACGGCGTCACAATTTTGCTCGGGCCGAAGGCCCGAGTGCTCACCCGAGGCCCCGAAGGGGCCGAGGGTGAGCTCGTTACGGCGCCCACTTTTGCTCGGGCCGAAGGCCCGAGCGCGAGCCCGAGGACCCGAAGGGTCCGAGGGCGAGCTCTTTATACGGCAGTCCAAACGTTAAACGAGCCTCCGATGGCCCGAAGGGCCCTCGGAGGCGAGTCCGTTGCGGCTGAGTGTCCGAAGGTCATGAGGACAAGTTTTCGCAACTTTGCTTGCCAGCCCCCAACTATATGTTTTCATGGATTGGCCATATTTCATGGTGAAATTTGAGAAAGTTCCCGTTGCCGGAATTGCACTAAAATTTGAACATCGCATGTTTAGAGGTCAAAGGTGCAACTGTCAAAACGTGGTTTTGAGGTCGTAAATATTTCATTTTTTGAGTAATTGTCGAAAAGGCCTTTTAGCCCTACGCCTATGGCCAAAACCGTCCCATTTTAAATAAGACTGAAGGTCTTATACCCTCATGGGCCAGAAAGAGATCAATAGTTCAAAATTTGAATGTTACATAATATGTATATATAACATTCACTTTTTGGCTAGGTTGACAACCCGGTTTTGAGGAGTTAACCAAATAATTCTACAATTCAAAGTTGAAATGGAGTCAAATTCAGCTTAGTCAGGGGGCTGGCAAGCCCCCGCGGCGTTTTTTCGGAGAACCAACTTTGCTCGGGCCGAAGGCCCGAGCGCTCACCCGAGGCCCCGAAGGGGCCGAGGGTGAGCTCGTTACGGCGCCCACTTTTGCTCGGGCCGAAGGCCCGAGCTCGTTATACGGCAGTCCGAACGTTAAACGAGCCTCCGAGGGCCCGAAGGGCCCTCGGAGGCGAGTCCGTTGCGGCTGAGTGTCTGAAGGCCATGAGGACAAGTTTTCGCAACTTTGCTTGCCAGCCCCCAACTATATGTTTTCATGGATTGGCCATATTTCACGGTGAAATTTGAGTAAGTTCCCGTTGCCGAAATTGCACCAAAATTTGAACATCGCATGTTTAGAGGTCAAAGGTGCAACTGTCAAAATTTCAGATCGATTGGATTAAAAATGGCCGAGTTATTACAACTTGAATATTGCCAAAATCGAGGGTGTTCTTGTTAAATTGGGTTACGACCATATATATATACATCAGGGGGCTGGCAAGCCCCCGCGGCATTTTTTCGGAGAACCAACTTTGCTCGGGCCGAAGGCCCGAGCGCTCACACGAGGCCCCGAAGGGGCCGAGGGTGAGCTAGTGACGGCGTCACAAATTTGCTCGGGCCGAAGGCCCGAGTGTTTCACCTGAGGCCCCGAAGGGGCCGAGAGGTGAGCCTGCGTTACGGCGCCTTACTTTTGCTCGGGCCGAAGGCCCGAGCGCGAGCCCGAGGACCCGAAGGGTCCGAGGGCGAGCTCTTTATACGGCAGTCCAAACGTTAAACGAGCCTCCGATGGCCCGAAGGGCCCTCGGAGGCGAGTCCGTTGCGGCTGAGTGTCCGAAGGTCATGAGGACAAGTTTTCGCAACTTTGCTTGCCAGCCCCCAACTATATGTTTTCATGGATTTGCAATATTTCACGGTGAAATTTGAGTAAGTTCCCGTTGCCGTAATTGCACTAAAATTTGAACATCGCATGTTTAGAGGTCAAAGGTGCAACTGTCAAAATTTCAGATCGATTGGATTAAAAATGGCCGAGTTATTACAACTTGAATATTGCCAAAATCGAGGGTGTTCTTGTTAAATTGGGTTACGACCATATACCTATATACATAGGTATATATATACATAGGTATATATAATATACCTACATATGTACCTACATACCAATAGAGAACATTTTTAGGTGAAAAGTGTACCCTCTTTAAACTGCTATATCTCGAGAACCATACAAGATACAGGGCTCATCGACCCCGCGTTGGAAAGAAGAAAGATAGAACTTACGAATAGTACCCTTAAAAAGTGTCTAACGTCATTTCTATGACGTCATCATGACGTCACAATGTCATGTATTTCAAATTTCAATTTCCGAAAAATGAGTGTTTTTCAGCATGTTTTTTCGGTATGAAGCTTTCAAGATAGGAAAAAATGTTCCTTCTAGCTCCGAAAGGAAATTTAATGTAGTTTTCAAAACTGTGCTCAAAAATTTCCGGGCTGACAGGCATCATTGAGATATTTGCGATTGTTTAAACCATGGTGACGCAAAAAATCGCGAAAAAATAGCCAAAACGGTAGAGCTACGTGTGAGATAACGGGGCCATCCCTTGACTTCATCTTTAGATATGATGTCGATCATAGTCCCAAATTTGCTGTTAAATGGGTTTCATGTGGTTGCTACAATATTATGACGTATTTATGACGTCATCAGTGGTATGCGGTAATCAGAAATTCACTACGTTACAACAGCTGCTTTCTCCGCATTTGTAAAGCTATACTTAGGATTCATTTGAGTTTTAGAGCTTCAAATTAGCACTGAAAAAGGGTGATATTTTTTCCTAAAACCAAAATGGATTTGGTTGTGTTGGACGTGGTGTTTTTTGCTGAAAAACTAATGATATGAGGAAAACGCGACGGTTTAAACGGCCGCAACGTCACTTCGAAGTACTTTTTGTTGCTTTAAAACAAAACTCGGCACTTGAAGTGAAGTTGCGGCCGTTTAAACCGTCGCGTTTTCCTCATATCATTGGTTTTTCAGCAAAAAACGCCGCGTCCAACACAACCAAATCCATTTAGGTTTTAGGAAATAGGTATATATATACATAGGTATATATATACCTACATATGTACCTACATACCAATAGAGAACATTTTTAGGTGAAAAGTGTACCCTCTTTAAACAGCTATATCTCGAGAACTATACAAGATACATGGTTCATCGACCCAGCGTTGGAAAGAAGAAAGATAGAACTTACGAATAGTACCCTTAAAAAGTGTCTTACGTCATTTCTATGACGTCATTATGACGTCACAAAGTCATGTATTTCAAATTTCAATTTCCGAAAAATGAGTGTTTTTCAGCATGTTTTTTCGGTATGAAGCTTTCAAGATAGGAAAAAATGTTCCCTCTAGCTCCGAAAGAAAATTTAATGTTGTTTTCAAAACTGTGCTCAAAAATTTCCGGGCTCACAGGCATCATTGAGATATTTGCGATTGTTTAAACCATGGTGACGCAAAAAATCGCGAAAAATAGCCAAAACGGTAGAGCTACGTGTGAGAGAACGGGGCCATCCCTTGACTTCATCTTTAGATATGATGTCGATCATAGTCAAAAATTTGCTGTAAAATGGGTTTCATGTGGTTGCTACAATATTATGACGTATTTATGACGTCATCAGTGGTATGCGGTAATCAGAAATTCACTACGTTCCAACAGCTGCTTTCTTCGCATTTGTCAAGCTATACTTAGGATTCATTTCAGTTTTAGAGCTTCAATTAGCACTGAAAAAGGGTGATATTTTTTCCTAAAACCAAAATGGATTTGGTTGTGTTGGACGCGGCGTTTTTTGCTGAAAAACCAATGATATGAGGAAAACGCGACGGTTTAAACGGCCGCAACGTCGCACTTCGAAGTGCTTTTTGTTGCTTTAAAACAAAACTCGGCACTTGAAGTGAAGTTGCGGCCGTTTAAACCGTCGCGTTTTCCTCATATCATTGGTTTTTCAGCAAAAAACGCCGCGTCCAACACAACCAAATCCATTTTGGTTTTAGGAATGTATATACATACCAATAGAGAACATTTTTAGGTGAAAAGTATACCCTCTTTAAACAGCTATATCTCAAGAACTATATAAGATACAGGGCTCATCGACCCCGCGTTGGAAAGAAGAAACATAGAACTAACGAATAATGCCCTTAAAAAGTGTCCAACGTCATGTTTATGACGTCATATGACGTCACAAAGTCAAGAATTTCAAACTTCAATTTCCGAAAAATGACCGTTTTTCAGCGCGTTTTTTCGGTATGAAGCTTTCAAGATAGGAAAAAATGTTCACTCTAGCTCCGAAAGGAAATTTAATGTAGTTTCCAAAGCTGTGCTTAAAAATTTCCCGGCTCACAGGCATCATTAAGATATTCGCGATTGTTTAAACCATGGTGACGCAAAAAATCGCGAAAAAATAGCCAAAACGGTAGAGCTTAGTGTGAGAGAACGGGGCCATCCCTGGTCTTCATCTTTAGATATGTTGTCGGTCATAGTCCCAAGTTTGCTGTAAAATGGGTCTCATGTGGTTGCTACAATATTATGACGAATATATGCTATGGAAAGGCAATACTATATAGGTGATCTCAAATTACAAAGTACTAAAGTACTTGTTGTTGTGCAGTGCATTTCCGCGAATATCTGTACCTTAGTGGTAGAAATTATGATGTGTACTTATTATGACGAATGAAATTATGATCGGTACTAATTATGATGAAAAAATTTTGAGATAAAAACAAACCTTTTTGGCGAACAACCAGTGAAATGAAATTTCATTATTTTTGAACCGAAATTTGATCAAAAATCATAAAATAAGCCTTGATGCCGGCTATTTTCTGACAAAATAATTTCTTTAAGCATGATATAATACATCCATAATTGTGCTAACTTTGAACATCATGGTGATTGGGAACTTAATGTTATGTGAATATCATGCTCACATTCACATATTGTTTATCGACCGATGCTGTCGGTGTTTTTATTTTGTATCAAATGTAAATTTGGTCTTTGATAAGGTCTGGCAGAAAGGTAGCTTATTTGGAGGTTAGGGCCTTTATTATTGGTACCGACTTAGTTTAGTGAAACTCCGTAATCTATGGCAAATCCATGATACAGGGTGCGCCAAAAGTCTTGACCCCTTTTACTTTTTTGATCATTCGAAAAATACATAAGATATTTCGATTCTGTAAAAAGTTTCTTTCAATATAACCAAAGAATGGCGGATTCTGAGATTTTTAGGTTGTTAGGACGTCCATAGCAACCACACGAGTTCCATAGCAACCGACCTGAAAATTGAATATTTTTGGCATTTTTGACTTATAAATCTGGACCAAATTTACTGTCTTGATTGGTCATCATACAGGATAGATGATAGATATTTCGATTCTATGAAAGTCATGGCAATCTGAAAATCTCAGAATTCAGCGTTGACTGGTTATGATCACTGAAAATTTTCACAGAATCGAAATATCTATCCTGTATGATGAGTAATCAAAACAGAAAATGTGGCCTAGATCTAAATGTCAAAAAAGCAAAAAAATCTTCAATTTTTAAGTCGGTTGCTATGGGAACTCATGTGGTTCCGCCATTCTTTGGTTATATTTAACTAAACTTTTACAGAATCGAAATATCTGCTGTATTTTCGAATGATCAAAAAAAAGAAAAATAACAAGACTTTGGCGCACCCTGTATGATAGCACGGCAGCCTTTGATTTTGAAAATTTGCTGATTGAAGTTGTATTACAAAAATGTGAAAAGGGCCTTGGAGCCAAGCATAATTTTTGGGCAACATGTTCATCCTGGTTGTTTCAACATGTTTTCTAAAAGTCTAAATATAATAATGGTCGAATTTTGAGAAAGTACAAATTATGATCTGTAGAATTTATGATGAGTAGAATTTATGATGCGTACTAATTATGATCATTTTGTGAAAATAATCATAATAAGTACACATCATAATTTCTACCACTAAGGTAATCCTCGGTAAGCGGTAATGGTGATCCAATTACTTATCAAATTCCAAGATGAGGTCATGAAGCAAGTAGCTGTTGGCTGCTGGATACAAGATAAACCAAAGGTATCAGGTTGATTGTTTCCGCGAATCTTCGCGGGCAAACGCTAGTGATACTATAATCGACGGAAATTCCGGGAAATCCATGACAAAAATGAAGAGGAACCCCCATGTAGATCATGACCATTCCATGACAATTCTGCTGGAACATCTTCTCTCCGAAACTGATCTATGTTGTGTACAGTTAGAAGGGTTTTTCGACGATAACTCAAAAAGTAAAGGACCTCAAACCACATACAACCCCCATAATGTGCTCTTTTTACATAGTCCTGTGTGTTTATTGAGTTCTTTATCTCAGTCAGTTGCCAAGTCTCATGAAGTTCTTACCCCTATACAGAGAAAAAATGTTCAAAATGGGGGTTTCTCATTAACTCGGATTTTGGAACGTTATTTGATAGTTCTAAAACCTATGGGCTATCGGAAAACTTTATTTAGTGTAGTATTTACTTCATAATACGTTACAGTCCTACCCTTATTAGTAAGAAAAGTGCGATGAATTGTTGTTTTATCCAGTTCTTGTTTACTGGATTTAACTGAAGGTGATGATTGATCATTCGTTACTTATTTTTGATCATGAGCATAATCATGATAATGTTGCTTGTTAGGTACATTATTCGATTATTGGAGTGGAACAAGTATTCAGAGTTAAACAAGTTTTCATATTTTTATCCAAAGTCACATTTCTATCCCATTTTACATTTTTATCCCATTTTCAGATAAATGGATTTTCAGATAAATGGATTTATCATGATGTGTATTTCGTCAATAACAATAAATGACCAGTTTTTAATTATCTTACCTTTTACTTTTTACCTTTTACTTTTATCTTACTTATCTTTCTTTAACTTTCTACTATAATGCAATGCTTTTTTGTCATTCACAGTTTATCTGATTCAGTTTTTATCATCGTATTCTTACTGGTGCTCTGCTGGTTATGTCGTCAGCATTTTAAAATTTATTTCACTTGTAGAAAAAGAGTGATGAATTATTGTTTAATTATTTAATTATTATTTAATCGATACGTTTGAAATGTTTGCAGTTTTATTGCTTATCAATTATGATCTTAACTATCTAAATCGCTATCATTGTAGATAGAGCTCTCTGTATTGGAGAGCTGCCACCGTCACTCGCGTAAGCGGTGGCGTGGTCTGTGGATTTTGCACCAAAAAATGTAGATAGATCGGAATTGCCCTGAAAATATAATTTAAATACAATGATTTATAAATTTTCTTTCAATTTCAAATTTTCGTAACAAATATTTCATTAATTTCACAGAATGTGATTGAATGATAATTGACCTCTCCTCCACTTTTAGACTATGTCTGGGCAATATGGAAGGAGATGGATGAGTTTGATGAGTTGATGAAGTTTTGACGTGTTCTACCTTAGCCCGGTGACATGGTGACTGGTGAGTCTTATAAATGACTTAATTGGATAATTAATACTTGATTTTTATAAAGTGATAATCATGTTTGATTTCGAAATTCATTACTATCAAATTGAATATTTTTTTCTGTACCACTTTTCTAATGTCATTGATACCGATTGATACTCATTGATAGACTGATAGTATAAGCATATTAAGCTGGCCAGTTTTGTACTACTTATCTGATCGTCTGACTTTATCTACATCGCTTTTAATCAAAAATTCAAAAAGTCGGAATTCAAAATACTGTTTTTTGGTTTTTATAGGACAATAACAAATGTGTCTATTTCATCATCGCCGAAAACCATGAATAAAACCATCGACTATTGCCACTTCGATTGAAGGGTCAGGGTGAGTTAAAAGTGGGATGAATTACCGATCAACTGGACAAATTCCACTCCAAGAAGCGATTTTGCATAGTTTTCATAGTTAGATAGTTGTTTGCATAAAAAAAAGCGATCTAACCTTTCTCTGCCTCCCGGGGACATGACGTGGAAAAGTGGAAACATGGTATGTTTTTTGAGGCGATTTATATCTCGACGCTTATTTTTAGGCATAGATCGCGCCGGTCTAATGCAGGTTTGGCGGTATTGTGGAGGTTTCAGCTTTCTGCCCTAGACTGGCACAAAAACCTGCATTAAACCGGCGTAAGACCTGCATTAGACTGATCACTGACACCTGGCCAATGTGAAAAACGGATTACAGATCTATGTCCTTCATTCCTATTGGAAAATGTTTGCTTTCATGGCAATAAGGAGTTAAAAGTACTCAAGAAATCGCTTGTGGTGGAATTGTTCCAATTATAACGCTATCAGATGTTCACAAGAATAATATGATATTAAACATTGATTTAGGTGTGTCACTTCACGTCAATACAGTTATCACTCTGACCTATTCCACATCTTGACTTCACTATTCATTGTCACAGAGCAGCCACATATTCTTATCGCTTATACACCACCCCCATCTTCTTCGCAGCTCCAAAAACCGGAAGTGATATCCAGGGATGCTGACCTGGTCCGGTCAGGATCTTCCTCTGATCCCGCACAGGGGAACTTGCAGGGCTGTGGCAAGGACGCCATGCTGGGACACTTCCGTATGAATCCGGGGGCAGGGGCTTGGTTTGGTCCTTAGTGCACACCACGAGGTGCAGCCCTGCCTCGGCTATGAGGGTGTGGCGCGCTAGTTTCTTCGACTTGATCGTCAGGTTGATGGAGGCGTGGAGGGTTGCTGCGGTAGTCTTCCCTCCACCAGCGCGTATATGACAGGGGTTAACAACGGGCCATCCCGTCATGAAGACTAATGAAGAAGAAGTATCTTGGTGATCTGCGCGAATACCACCTCGTTATCAATTTGACAAGTTCCAGGGCAGGTAGTTCTTGAGGGCCAGCAGTGGGATGGAGATGTTCGTCAGGATGAAGATAACCACCAGAATGAGAGCTCCCGGGCTATGCACGGCATCTGTGCCCGGTTCTGAGTGCTCGCCCTCCTGGCTCCCGTGCCACAGACGTTCTGCCGGAATATCTGTCCCATGACGGAGAGCGACGGCAGAGAGCAACACGATGATGACACTGCCCAGGAGCACGAGATGTGGGATGACGTTGATGTGCGTACCTTGTCACCAGCTATCACCTGGTCATGGCGGCAAGCAGGACGGGATGTTGGGGATGAAGAAGACATGCCAGGGGGGGTTGGACACCACCAGGAAGACGGTGATGAAGACGTATTTTGCGCTCCTGGGCCCATTTTAACTTTTTGACAGTTTTTGATTATCGACCACTGTGAAAAAATATAAATAACATACAACCGAAAGCATGTCAAAATTTTGTGTGTCTGATAAAAGTATCACTACATAATGAATTAAATGAAATATGTACATCATTGTACAATATAGATGACTATAATGGTGAAATTTAAAATACACCAGAATTACAAGAATATTAGAATTTTATGCAAAAGATCAATTGTGCACAATTAAAGAGGTGGGTTGTGTGTACAGGGGAAGAGATGTGGTCAGGGAAGGATTAGGTAAGATGGGATCAATTGGGCTCAAGGGCTTTGCAGGAGACAGGGTGAACACTGAATGTTCGATGAAAGTGGTGTGCCAGGCAATTGTATTCCTTCACAGAGCAACTTGAGCTTAGAAGTAATGCTTTAAACTTACTTAGAGAAAACTACAAATCACAAGACCGTGCAACCACCTTCTCTCCTTATCTAACGTGAAGAAGATCACAAATACTAAAAGTATAAAACCAAAAACCCAGAAACCGTCACAAAACTGATAAAACCACGTTTTAACACTAATTACCCTGAAGTGAACACCTGCTTTACATGCGTCTAATTCTGGTTAAGCCACTGTGCACAACCTCATCAAATAGTTTAATTAGAACCGAACGCCACGGGTTTTCTTGATAACAGAATCATACTTCCCAATATCTGTCCTTAACAAGAAACACAATTCTTCATTTCATATTAAGTTGATTAGTTGATTATCGTATCATGAACTATGGTCTTTAATATTAAAATCGGTTTAATCAATTGTGATCCATAATCAACTGATCACGTAATTCTGAAGTTCATGGTTTGTTATTCTCAATTATCGAGCTCAAGGTCCATCAACTTGACCCATAGCATCACCGCAAAGGCTGCAATCCCGCGCACCAGGCCTTCCATTGCCCGTCTTTTCTTCATTAGCAGTCCATCACCCATTTCATTACCCAAAAGTATGAAGTCACAGTATGGGTTGTGTAAGTTCCCCCTTCTCCAGATGTGATCAACTGTCACAATCTTCAAGCCCGTAATCATGATAAACTTTAAATGATATTCAAATCTTCAATCTCCTTAACACTTTAAATGCTTTAACAGTTCTTCATTTTTCATGTTACTGTTAATAACTTAATAAACATGCATTTGTCATATGTTCTCCCATTTCTTTCAACTTTCTCAACTAATGAAGATGATGAAACTTTTAAATCATCGGGACACTGGATGATAGTCTTGTTCCAAACTATCTATTGCATCAGGTAAATGATGTTTGCGCCCTTATCTAATCGTCTTCTCTCTTTGCAGAATCTTCAAAATGTTCTCTGAATATTTTCATGCTTCAGATCATACATTCTTCTTCTCATTTCTACGCAATATATTATTCCTTAATTAATCTGCTATAACTTTAAACACATAAACTCCGTAATTCTTCTCACTGATACCTCACTTTCTTCGCTCGTACCACTTCTCTTGGAGATACAGCAGAGCTGCTGATAGAGAGTGTTTCTTCATCATCTTCCACTAAACTCCTATCAGTTATAGGCGTGTTGCACCCAGCAGACACAACAACAGTAAGCATTTTCACTAATGCATCTTCATCTGAGGTTCCAGTTCAGAGTGAGTTTTCGCCATCCTACGTATCCTTGCCTTGCAGTTTCAAGTCTTCATATCACGACATCATATGTTTCATAATAAAAGATTTGAAACATTCTTTAAAGAAAACAAACCCCCTTTACTTTGCGACTGTATACCCTCACTTTTACTCTACTCAGAACCTCATTTATCACTTTGCACTACTCTTCTTTTTTGCGTCTACTCTCAGCATTCTGCCTCTTAAAATCTCCTCCTGTCTGCTCCATGAGGTGGGTCTCCTTCTTAACACAATTCAAAGAAGGATTGTGTACTGGGAAAGTGGTCAGGGGAAGGATTAGATGGGATCAATTGAACAAGGGCTTGCGGGCACAGAATGAGACATGAATGTTCGATGAAAAGTGGTGTGCCCAGGCAATTATATTCCTTCAAGAGCAACGAACAGGAAATTGTGCTTTTCCGTACTGAGAAAAACCACAAATCACAAGACCATTTACCTTACCTTCTCTCCTTATCTGGCACATTGAAAGATCACAAATATAACATAAAACCAAGAAACCCAGAAATAATGTCACAAAACTGATAAAACCACGTTTTAACTTTAATTACCCACAAGTGAACACCTGCTTCCCGTACGTCTAATTCTGATTAAGCCGCAGCCAGTACCGGAAAATCCCTCCCTCAACCCATGCAGGATGAGATTGAAAAGAAATATCAGATACTGGAATTTCGCGGGTAATAGAATACTTTCCTCAAGAGATCCTCTCACAGACGCAGCACACTTTTCAAAGATATCATCATTGTCAGAAGCATTGAATTTCACTCATCATAGGACATGTGATTACAGTATACTGCATAGCAATAATGTCAATTTGGAGGTCACGTGATAATTAGATTGAAAGCACGGCTAATTATTCCATGTAAGGAGATAAGGAGGCTTGCTGTGCTCCGAGCTTCATCTTGCATTGTTCGCAGAGTGTGAAACAAATCATCAATCACATGACTATCAGTGTATTTAGAATTAGAACAGTTGCCCTTGACACCAGTTTGGCGTGACATAATTCTGAATATCGAAATATCCTCAAATTTTGTTCATTTATTTCTCCTTTGGAATAGCTGTCAATTATTACTTCAACGTTTTTCGGCATTTTCTGCCGCTCCGTATCTCTCTTCTCTTTGTCAGCATAAGCAGGTCCCTTTTCCTGTCCTCTATGCAGAAGTTAGCAATGAGCAACACCCCCACTCACAATTTTAATTTATTATGTCTTTGGTATTAGAAAGAATAACTCAAGGTAGCAATAGTTGAAAATGGTAAGCTGTAAAAATTTATAATTGAATTTAATTGAATGTCTTAAGTGGTAATGAATGGTTTCAGTTCATTGATGCTTTAGATTCAATAAATACGCAAAGTTCTGAAGAAGTGAGGTGAACTACAGCATTTCAAAAATTCTGGTTATATCATTTTCTAAAGAGCTACTGCTACATCTGTGGTACTACTTGAATAACTTCTTTCTTGATTGAATGCACATTAATTGAAATCAATTAATTCTTCCAAATTGAAAACCACAGAAAGCTTGCGACACTGGTCTGCAATGCTCCAAGTATGCACATTGTGTACGAAACAATGTCCACAGACAGGAAGGCCACTAGAGAACATCCAATCAGAGCACCTAACTTACTAAATCCTTCAACAGTTACAGATGCTAGTGTCATGATGGATGGTTCAAAGGCTTCCATCATGTAAAACCATAGAGTTAGGTTCAAATAGGCAAATGCAGCTTTGATAATACCCATGAGGACTTCTGATGAAATCAAAACTTCTTGTACTCCCAGCACTGATAGCAAGAGGAAACCAACTGAACTGACGAATGAGGAAAACACCAAGGATGTAGGAAGTGAGACAAAAAATTGGACAATATAAGCTAATGTCTCGGCGGCAATTGGGGCCAGACCAGATAAAAGTGCCATCTTTATGAACTGGCCCCCAAAGACGTTGCTGCAATCTAGAGAATTGCTATCAACATGCACATTGTAGTTGCTATAGACCTTAGGGACAAAGAGAATAAGGCCCCATCCCTGAGCAATGTTAACAAGGTATACAAAGGACAGTTGGGCTATGAGAATCATGGCTGCTGTACTTGGTTTACTTGAGTTCTTTGGAGTGTTATCCTCATCTGGAACTGAAGTTAAATAACTCACGGTAGTCTCAGCTGATTGTGTTGGTCCACATCTTTCCTTCATATTATTTGCTTGCTTTTGTTGCTGTCGCAGGTATACATCTGTTTCATCCAAATAAAATGTGAAACAGATTAACGGCCCTATGAAGATAGGCGAGGAGCAAAGTACAAAGAAGACTCTCCATCCTAAGGTTGGAAGTGTCCAGTACGCCAAAAGGGACGTGTAACCAGCTCCAGCACTAAAACTGAGTCCCGCCATGAAGACACCTAGGTTCTTCATCTCCTTTGACGGACTAACTTCAGCCCAGTAAACATATGTGATTGCACAGTTAGATCCCACTAGAATGCCGGTAAAAGCTCGGCTCACCAGCAACAGGTAGAATTCATGGGACAGGGCAGTCAAGACGGATACTAGGAAAGCTAAACTTATGGATATTATGATGGTTTTCTTCCTGCCAATCCTGTTAGCAAACCACCCAGAGACGAAGGAACCTGCGGCATAAAATGAATAAAACACAACACTCAGTATGCCCTGTTTGGCTTCAGTGAGTTGCAGATCACAACCTATCTCCTGTGTCAAAACAGATGGGAGGTAGACCTCCACTGCATCTCCCAAGTTAATCAGGCAAACACAGAGCAGAGCAACCTTTACTTTCAGGCTATAAGCAGCTTCCGAACTGAGCTCTGACTCTGTAGGTGGTAGCTGTTGTTCAGTATTTGGCTCGCAGCCAAGTTCTCCTGGTTCCATGATCCTATCAACTGAAGTAATTGATAACCATTTGAAGTAGGTAGTAGGTACTGATAATGGAATAATGCGCTATAATGAATCAAACTATGATTCGATATGATACAAGAAAAACAGGAGTCAAGATCAAAATTGATAGACTGTAAGATCGAAAATATGGATAAAAAGAAAAACATCGAAACGCTGAATTTTATATCTTTTTTGGAAATAACAATTGAACTTCAATCATTGTCATATTACTATTGTAGATTACATAGAATTCGGCAGCTTAGACCAATATTGGTCCAAGTTCCCGAGTTCTTTAGGTAACAATCTGTTATGATATTGTACACAAAAAAGAGATGGTTGTGTGTACAGGGGAGGGGTGTGGTCAGGGGAAGGATAAGATGGAATCAAGTTGGCTCAGGAGTTTGCGAGGAGACAGAGTGAGACACTGGTGTTCTAGGCAATTAATATTCCTTCAAGAGCAACGTACAGGAAGTTAATGCTTTAAGAACTGAGAAAAACTACAATTCACAAGACCGTTCAACCACCTTCTCTCCCTTATCTAACCTAAAGAATCCCTGAAATACTTAAACATAAAACCAAGAAACTGTGTCCACAATACTGATAAAACCACGTTTTAACACTAATTTCCCACAAGTGAACACCTGCTTCCCCGTACGTCTAATTCTGATTAAGCCATTGTGTACACAACCTTATCAAAATAGCTAAATTAGAACCAGACATACGGGTTTTCTTGACTAAAAGAATCATGCTTCCCAATATCTACCACCTTCGAAACACAATTTTTCATTTCATCTGAATCAATCATTGATTAGTTGATTATCATTATCATGAACTTCATGATTAGCATGAATTGAAATCACTTTTAAATCAATTGTGACCCATTCACGTTACTGTTAATAAACATGTATTTCTTCTCATGTTCTCCCATTTCTCTCCAACTCAATAATGAAGATGTGATGAAACTTACGTCATCGGGACACCTGGACGTCCGCAGTCTTGTTCCCTTGACTATCCACTGTACATCAGGAGTAAAGTATCCGATGATGTTTCCACCCCTATCAGCCAGTCTTCTCTCTTTGCACTTCAAAATGTTCTCTGAATACATTTTCCTTCAGATCATACGTTATTCTTTAAATTTCTTCACGTGATATTATTCCTTAATTAATCTTCTATAACTTTAAACACTCCGTATTTCTTCTCATACAATCTGCTATCACTTCTTCATCGTACACTTCTCTTGAATCCAAACAGAGCTTCCTAACATGATAAGTGTTTCTTCCATCATCTTCCACTAAACTCTATCAGTTATAGGTGTCTTGCACCCAACGGACCACAGCAATAGCAATCAGCATTTTCACCTAGCCATCTTCATCTGAGTTCCAATTCCAAAATTGATATCCTTATCCCTCCGTATCTGCCTTGCAGTTTCGTCTTCTGTATCACGACATCGTATATCTCCTTCAGGCCCAAAACAATCTTTTAAACAAAACAACCTTAACTGCGACTGCATTTCCTCCTATCTACTCGTATTTTCTCCCAATCCTTTTGCCTGCTACTCTTCTCGCCTGTCACTTAGCATTCTGCACCTCTGCGTAGCTCCTCTGTGTGCTCCACGTAGGTAGGTCTCCTTGCGCCATTGTACACAATTAAAATATATGGTTGTTTGTACAGGGGAGGGGTGTGGTCAGGGGAAGGATAAGATGGAATCAACTTGGCTCAGGAGTTTGCGAGGAGACAGAATGAGACACTGGTGTTCTAGGCAATTAATATTCCTTCAAGAGCAACGCACAGGAAGTTAATGCTTTAAGAACTGAGAAAAACTACAATTCACAAGACCGTTCAACCACCTTCTCTCCCTTATCTAACCTAAAGAATCCCTGAAATACTAAAACATAAAACCAAGAAACCCAGAAACCGTGTCCACAATACTGATAAAACCACGTTTTAACACTAATTACCCACAAGTGAACACCTGCTTCCCCGTACGTCTAATTCTGATTACGCCATTGTGTACAATATGTGTAACTCGCATTTCCAGAATATGTATCTATCAACATAATATACTGAATGCTGATGCACAAAGTACCAAGTAAAACGATCGGGTTCCAACTCAAAGTTTCATGTACTTACGTACAATTTCGCTCCTCGTTTCCTCGGAAACTTGTCGAGCACTGTCTCGCAGTTAGTTCCAGAACTTACTAGAATGTTGATGCACAATATGTTGATTGGTAACAATGACCGAATAATGTTGTGACAAATAAAACAGCTGGTTTGTGTAGGGTTGAGCGTAAAAAGTTTCGTCTTGACCTGCTAAACGTCCAAGAGGCTTGGCCATTTGAGTATTTATTAATCAAGTTCAACCACTCGTCCTTAGTAGTATCATAATACGTTAGCTACTGGAAAATAGCCGAACTCACGAAATGTCCTTCGATATCAAGCGTCTTATTAAGCTTCAATTTTGACATGCGATTTTTAGCATCTAGGACCCCAATAAGAGATCGGCTCTGCAGTACTGCAGTAGGTTTCATGCCCTAGAACAAAACCATCAAATTTCAGGAGGCTTGGTTATCATGGTGAGAGAGCGGAACTAGTGCCATGCTCAGACAATGACAAATTAATTCCTCGGTCAAAACAATGAAAATCACGACAAATTGAGTAATTGGGAGTTGATGGGCAACCTTGCGTATATTTCGCACCGCCAAGAATTTAACTTATGGTGAGATGGTGGTAGAACATTGTATTTGTAAGAAACACGAATTATTTGTCAAAACATTAATCACCCATTGGATATGTATCAGTATATGGCGTTCAAAATTTCAATAATTGACATTTTGAACTTTTGAAATGGTCTAGGAAGACTCCCTCATTTAGCCCCTGACTTTATTAAATTTTGCTCTAAGTTTGACAGCATGCCTAGCTTCAGATATCCCTGGAACCATTTTTCCTTAACTAGACACCATTCAGTACTAAGGTCAGTTAACTTTGACCTTTATCATGCAACTATTTTCAGGGAGCGAATCTTCTACCCCGTTAGCCAAGAAACTGGATGTCACCAGGACAGACTTTGGTCAGATGCGGCAGGATCCAGATACCGCCCGACTCCAGCGGAGCGCTCAACAACCAGATGTGTATGT
Source organism: Beroe forskalii (assembly GCA_011033025.1). Lineage (NCBI taxonomy): Eukaryota > Metazoa > Ctenophora > Nuda > Beroida > Beroidae > Beroe > Beroe forskalii. The sequence continues at coordinate 1,251,577 of WFMF01000008.1, read as the reverse complement.
GGAGAATGCTGTATAGAATGTATAGCGTGTAAAATGTGTAGAATGTATATTGTATAGCATGTATAATGTATATTGTATAGCATGTATAATGTATAGCATGTTTATTAATGTAAAATGTAAAATTTATAGAATCTGAAATACAGGGTTGGTAATAATAATTTTCATCATGAATCACAAATTAACACAAATTTCAATGAATGTTTGTCAAAAATTCAATAAAAGCCAAAAAGAGGCTAAAGATGCGAAAAATGAAGCTTAAATAAGCAAAATTCATTGTTTTTGGCCACTTTCCAAATTGCTCCTTCTTAAAATATTTTGCTTTTCGGAAAATTATTTTTCACACTCAAATCCAATCGGAATGGATCAAAGTAAAACTGTACCAAAGGAATTGTTACCAACTTTTATGGTATTGGCTGCACAAGGGGGTGCCGACTTATTACCTACCCTGTACTGTACAGAATGGTCGAAATTACATAGAATGTGAAATGTAAAAACTAAAATGTAAGGAATGTAGGATGGACTGAACTTAATACTTTGAATTGTCATTAGTACATGAGAACCGTATCGTTTCACATGAGGACTGTCTGATATTCTGCTATTTGGTTGCTATCATTCTACTGATCTTCACTTATACGCCTGCAGGTATAACCAGTTGCTGCAATGGTCTAAGACTGAAGACTTCTCCAGGATAGCCCAGTGCCGGGCCGTCTACCAGTCCGGCTTTGACACGGACGGGGCCCCTGTGGTGGTCTGCGTCGGTAGACACTTCCCTGCCCATATTCCAGAGCACCAGGTTAATTATTCGGGGTCAAACTCGCCGCTTATCTCTCCCATCATCTCTCTCACAGGTTCACTTTTATCCCTTCCCAGCTGACGAGCCGCATTACCACTCTCTTAGCCCTAAGTACTCACCCTCATCAACCCCTCCTCGAACTTTTCCTTCCTCTCACTATATCTATTATCTTCCCCCTCTCACCTACCCACTCCTATTCCCCACTCTGTACCTCTGATCCACTCCCCCTCACTCCCTCCCACTCCCCCTCACTCCCTCCCACTCCCCCTCACTCCCTTCTCATTCCCTCCCCACTCCCTCCCCCCTCACTCCCCCTTTCCTGCCTCTTCAGATGTTGTCGTACTGTGTCCAAGTGATGGATCCCATCACCACCCGTCCCTACTGCCTCGTTTACTTCCACACGGGGTGTACTGGACCCCGGACAGATCTCAGGACTATGGAGAGTGTATTCGCCACCTCCCCACTCCGCTATAAGAGCAACCTCAAGGCGCTCTACAGTGTCCACTCTTCTACACTTCAGAAGGTAACTCATGGGAAATTACTTTTCATTGGTGTAAACTGTAAACCGATGTCTGGGTGCCACTATGGGTTTCCAAAATAGATACATTTGGGATATAAAATTCATAGTTAAGTCGCAGGGTCCAGCGTACGGTTCTCAGCGTGAGAAGGTGAAATTAATGTTTCAGTTAATGACCTGGTGGTTCACTGTTTCCAAAGTGAAGGAGGTGAAGGGGAAGATTGTGCAGCTGAAGAGTCTGGAAGCTTTGTTCGAGAGGGTTCCCCCGCAGCAAATACAGATCCCTCAGTTTATCCTTGACTACAGTTTTGAGGTAAGAATATGAGGGGATAGGGATTGCAGGGTTTTTGATATCGGGACTCGAGTATTTGGATTTATTGCATAAAGGATCGGCTTTCAAAATTCAAATAAGTATCGAATCTATGATTATTCATGAATGATTAATGGGGCTTCGCTTCGTATGCCACTTAGGATTGGTGCTGGGCTAGTGGGCTAATGCAGGTCTTGCGCCGGTCTTTTGCCAGCCTAGTGTAGGTGTAATGAAGGTTTGATTCATGTTTCCTTCCTGGGAGTCATATTGAACAACAAGTCTCAATATTTGAGATTACTGCATCAACCTCCTTATCAGCTTCTGGTTTATAGCCTCCACTATCAAAATGTTTGTAGCTGTATGTCTGTCCCGTGTGACTTTCATCAAGAAAATTCTTGACATTCTGGAAAAACACCGAACACTTCAACTTTTTAGAGTACTGCAGACCCAGCAGCTTTGTATGTATGTATGTGTGAGTGTTGTTAACGAGCGAGTTTGATACGCGTATATCTATTTAAATCAGTGTTAATAAAATATTTCCTTGTGTTTAATTTAATCCTGAGCCCGGGAGTCGTGTGGGGCTATAACACGGTGATATGCTGTAGGGCACGAGCACAGAATAGGCGTTTCAATGTGTCGTCATCACCCTCATATACAATGGTGAATTGATGACGTCACACCGCCTATTTCTCATCTGTGACACATAGTTCTAGTGTACCGGTCAGCTCTGGTGTGTCACTCCCCTCTTGACTCACCCACGATTCCGGAGCTCGGAGTCAGCTTGTGCATGCCATGCTGATGGCGCGGGTTTAATAAACAGTGATAGTATATAATATTGAGTTTAATTTCCACTTTAATAAGTTTGTAAAACCGATATATTTCTAGTTTTTTGTGGTCTTTGTTGTACTATTAATCTTGATCTCGCCTTTATGATACATGATATAAAAGGGAAGGTGATTCACAATTTCGTCGTCAAATTATTTGTTAAGTTTTCTTAATAGCTTTGGGAGGCTAAAGAACTTCAAACTTAGAATACAAAAGCTCGCATCACTGTGACAGTTTTATTGTCCATTATGATAGCTGTCTAATTTATTTATTATCTACTTCTAGTTTGGTAGGTTTTCCGACAGGACACTTCTTGCATCATAACAGTCTTTGGCATTCATAGAGTAGTCGCGCGCTTTCACACTGCTTTTTGATTTGTTTCACAATGGACTTCTGGTTACAGTGTAAATATTGAATTTAATTTTCATTAATTAATTGAAAAAAAAACTTTAAACATATGAATGAGACTTTGCTGGGCATACAATGAAATTTAAATGACTTAATTTAAATTTCCTTACTTTTAATTCTTCGCAATTAATTAAGCTACTTGTCAACATATGACGGTTCCCCTTTAAGAGTTGTAAGTTTGTGTAATTTGCCGCACGAGAAAATCCAAAATTATCAACAAAATGTCGCCCAAAATCCCTACGTTGGGTGCGGCTAAGTGATTGATCTTTGATAAATTCCCGTTTTACAATTGAAAATTATTAATTTACATAAGAAAACATCACTCTTCATGGTATAGATAATTAAATTCTATCTTTACAAAGGAAAATCTATGACAAGTAATAGTATGAATACTCGTTAGGTAGTTGAGTTATTAATTATTGGGCGATTTTATTTGATTTGAAAGTCATCGCTTTTATCTAAATTGACTTTTGATTCGTCAGACATGACTTCTTTTTGTCACACAGTAGTAAATATTAATTTGAATGATTTTATGTGCTTACGATGTGGATTTGATCTCAGTTTTTATATTTGGAATTTTTATTAAACCAATGTTTTGTTCCCAATTCTTCAAATCTTGCGTCCATTTCTTGTTCCTCAAAGATGCAGTGGAAGTTTAACCATCTTTGAATTGACCCTCAACAAATTTATCAAGTTGACCTAAGAAAGCGACTGTGTAAGGGGGATGTCGTGATCTCTGGTGAGGGGAAACCGTTCGGTGTTCGTGCACAGCACATAATTTTTTACAGCTGCTTGAGGGCCGAAGAAGCTATGTTGTAGGGAGAACCATAGATCTTCTGGTGATTTCATCATTTCATTTTCATTGATTTTTCCATGATTTCAAAATGATTTTTCGCTCATTTTTTCATTTTTCCTCATATTTCTTATCTGGCTCGCTTCTTCACTTCATCTTCACCTCATCAGATTTAACTTCAAGACCACCTTTAAATTTTCATTCACGTGATCTTTATATAGATCTTATATCGTAATATTTCTAGATATTATATATTCTGGCATATCTCTCATATTTCTCGCATGTGCAAATTTTTACTTTTTATTAAACATTCACAATAGTAGAGAGTATCAATATTTTCCGGGAAAACTTATAACGTTTAAAGTAATACGTTTTAGTTCTTTTGATATCGAGATATAATATATTATGAACTTTGAATGAGTTTATGATCGGTTATTTTACGTATTTTATCGCATAATTTTATCTTAGAAATAAAATTTATACTTTCTATCAACGACAGAAACTGTGTTCTGTAGCACTCAGTATGACTGTTTCCATTTGTTATTGTTTCAGCTCTGTGTTTTATCATCTTATTGTCCATGATATAACTTTTAGTATGCACAAACTTTTATATTCCTTCTTGCCGACAAATTTTAAGAAACTTTTCAAAAATAATTAAAACTTTATGTCTTTTCTCGGTGGAAGACCTTGAAAATTGTAATCTGCTGTGTATAAAATTTCGTCAACAAAACACATACCCTGTCATCAATATGAAGTTGTGGGTTGACACTGGCAGGCATTCTGATTTCAGTTCATGGAGTCACGGAACCCAGCTATAATTTCGTCCAGATTTGACTCAATATACTTCTCTTGTATTTTCATTCAAAACACGGTATAGCTATTTGTACCGATTACAACAGCTTTTAACAATGAACTGTGTATGATCCAAATATTACGTGTTTAGAACCACAAGGCACGTGCACAGAACAACATTGCACGTGCACTGAACAATATTACATGTGCACAGAACCCTGCGTGACACATCATGGACACGTGTCCTTTCTGCTTTAATCTACTGAATCTCACTTCCAAGAGTGTAAAACGTGCTTTTGTGGTTCACATTTACAATTTGCGTTTAATTTTTGTATTTTACGTTTTTATAACGTAATAAATGTGTCCTGTTTTTAACTTATATCAAGATATTCGATTGCAATATAAGACTTTGGATTGGATCAATGATGGTGTTGGTCTCCTTTGGACATTTCTTGATCATCATGCTATAATATTTGGTAATACTAGATCCTGTTTAATTTTAAACGTTAGTTCTTCCTCGGTAAAGTTACTCTCATAATTTCTTTTATCACAATATTTTTCATATTTTCATCATATTTTTATCCGGAGGGCCAGAAGGAAGGCTAGTATCAAAGAGATTTATTTTATATTTTTTGCCACGCAAAGAATTTTTGTACAGACTACAATATCACAATTCTTAAATTGGACATTTTTGCAATTTGTCATAAAACATTCACTATCATTTTTTGCTAATTATCTCCTGCTTAGCTATTTTGAGTATTTTGATATTTTTTCAATTTTTGAACTTAAAAATGTACATAGTATGTAGGTTATTCAAACGTGCGTTTTAATCATACATATCCTCATGTCTCATATTGTAGTTTTAGTTTTTGACATTCGATTATCTACTCAAATCCTTCTTTCATAATTTCCTATCGAAATTGTTTAAGATACGCGGGGGATTCGTCAGAAATTCAATTGGGTGAAAATATTAAATTCACACCGGGGTACGAATCAAGTATAACCAACTCAAGGTAACGGATCTCATTCAGATGACCAGAATGGTTCAGCAATCCCCCTCCCAGCACATACACGGAGAGACCCGCACCCACCGGATGGGAAGTGAAGCCTTCGTCGCGTCACGTGACCCGGCACACGATCACCACCACCACCTCAAGTCACATGACAACAAGTCACATGACGCCATGTCACGCAATCTCATGTCACGCGGTGGGAAGTTTGGGTCACGTGACAAACTCAACTCCGCGCGTGAGATGGAGTTGGAAGATTTCCAAGAATCGACGCACTCCCGACACAGAGCGTCTTCAGTCTATTTGGAGAGGCATGCCAGTCGGAATGGTGACCGGGCTGTGATGGTCCTTCGGGTGAGAATCAGGATATAATCTCAATATCAGACGTTGGGTGTTATTTTTGAAACATCGTGAAAAATGAACTTTCCACAAACTCCCCATTCATTTTTGAGAAATATTTCTCCCATTTTAGGTGAAAAATGCTGCAAAAATCTCTTGGACTTCCTTTTTCGTGAGATCATGATAACTTCAAATAAGGGATCCATTGTTGCACTTGCAGGAAATGAAACCTTTTATTTAATTTCAGAGCGTGATGGATGATGCGATAAAAGAAATCAAACTAAGAGCTGAGAAACTGGAAGCAGCCATCGGGCAGAGGAAAACCAGGATAATGCAGTCGGTTCAGGACAACGCGAACAGTGAAAACGAGTACATCCACAGCAGTGCTTCCTCGGTATGATAAATATAATCATTCTGAGGGACTGGCTGGAACATTGCAGTTCCACCCCATTTTAGTAGTACTAGATTCTGGGACTGATATTCTTGAGCAATCCGTTTGTACGTCTTGTGTCATTAATTATTTAGTTCCTTGCTTCTTATTCTAATAGGTGTTCCAAAATATCACAATAATCTCTATGGCATGCAGGGTAAAAGTGATTTATTCAAGTTGTTTGATCGGAAGAACACTAAAAAGATGAATACAGGAGGAGGTCGTCTTACAGACTACAAGTTGGTATGCCTTGCTATCAAATGTTTCACATGGGGTTAGCTTTGTTTTCCTGCTGTGGATAACACGAAAACTCTGGAATATTCAAACTGTGATGTTTGGTTTTGAAAAATTTTCTAATAAAGAAAAAAAAGTATGATTAGCAGTACATATTTTCTCTACAAGTAAAATGAATCTAAAGGATTTCGAATTCCTCTTACTGGTGACCATGCTGATATACACACATCAACTGATATTGTTGTTATCACTGAAGGTTGTTACCATCCCCTTAGAGAGTTCATGTTCTTCGACCGTAACTCAGCCAAGCACCTGAACTACGCTATCAACACGTTGGGTGACCCCTCTTTTAACTTCTCCTACAGTAGGGACTACCACGCCATAGCTCTCAATCCAGAGCTCATCGGGGGGTCTGGCAAAGAAATGGGACAGTTCCACGGGTAATTCCTGTCTAATTCCTGTTTAATTCCTATCTAATTTCTGTATAATTCCTGTATAACTCCCATTTAATTCCTGCCTAACTCCCGTTTAACGCCTATTTAACCCCTGTTTAACTTCTGTCTAATTCCTGTTTATCTAATGTCTAATTCCTGTCTAGCTCCTGTTTAACTCCTGTCTAACTTCTTCTAACTCCTGTTTAACTTCTTTCTAACTCGTCTAATTCCTGTCTAACTCATGTTTAACTTCTGTCTAACTCCTGGATAACTCCTGTCTCCCTTCAGACCGACATCAGTAACGGGGGACAACAGAAACATGTACGTGTGTGACAGTTTGAACTGCAGGGTGGTGGCGTACTACAACAACCAGCCCCTCTACACCATCGGACAGAAAGGTTTCAGAGAAGTGAAGTGAAATTTCTGTACGGACTTTTGTATGTTAACTTCAAAAGTCTTAATCAATATTTTTACAATAAATTAAAGCCTTTCAGCCATAAATTTCAGCCATAAAATCATAAGAATTATGAAGAGATAGATGAAGTTTAAACGTTCCATCTCTTTGATCGTAAGAGCGTAAGATCCTTCAACATTCCATCATCCTCTCTCTTCTCAGGTAAGAGTCCACGAGATCTGGACCGGCCGAGCTGCGTGGCAGTGGATGAGTTTGGTACGATGTTCATAGCGGACTCCTTCAACGACCGAGTGTGCGTCTACTCCACTGAGGGGGAGTGGAAGTTCAACGTTGGGGGAAGAGGTGAGTTGAGAAGGGGTGAAATGTCGGGGGAAGGGGTGAGTTATCAGGGGGAAGTGGTGAGTTGTCAGGGGAAATGGGTAAAAGGTCGGGGGAAGGGTTGAGTTTAGAGGGGAAAGGGGTGAGTTGAAAAGAGGTGAGCTGCGGGGGAAGGGGTGAAACGTCGGGGGAAGGCGTGAGTTGAGAAGGGGTAAAATGTCAGGGAAAGGGGTGAGTTGAAAAGGGGAGGGGTGAGTTGAAAAGGGGGAGGAGTGAGTTGAAAAGGGGGAGGGGTGAGTTGTGAAAGGGAAGTTCAACATCGGGCGTAGGGTGAGTTGTCGGGAGGGGGGGGGGTTAAGAGGGGAAGGGGTGAGATGTGGAGGGAAGGGGAATTGAGATTTTTGAGGAGATGCCTTTGCCTGGAAACTTGCCTGAATTTAACAGTCTAAAACTCCCAGGAAACATGAACAAGCCAAGAGGCATTGCTTGCACCAAGGATGGAAATACGTTTGTAGTCAGTGATACGGGAAACCAGAAGATTAGGGTATGTAACAATTATTAAATTAACGAGATGAAACCCCAAAAAACCTGAGGTCTTTCTATTGTTTTTACCCTCACGTTTCACCCAAGGTTTTTATTTTTAAACTCTTTGATTGACCCGGCAGGAGTGTTGGTCAGCAGGGCTCAGGGCCGGGTAAATTCAACGAGCCCCGGGACATAGCCGTGGACAGCAACGAGAACATCTTGGTTACTGACACCGGGAAACACACCCTCCAGATATTCGATAAGAACGGAACTTTCATCAGGGTGAGTCTATCAGCTTTTCATCAACCTTTGGGAAATTCTGCCAAATTAGCTGTTTTTGTTCTAATATCATGCAACGATCCAAGGCTTTGCGATGCGCCCTTCTATCCTCATCTCCATCCTCTTCTTTCATTTTTTTGTCTCCTTTCTTTTGCTTACTCTGTTTTCTTCCCTGTCAATGATCTTATGTGTGTTTACAACCCTAACTTGATACCCGAAGTATACCCTCGCTGACGGTTTAGTTCGTATCAGGAATACGGTAAGCGTGGGCACGGTGTCCACGAATTCCACTATCCGGAGGGCGTCCACTCCGACCCCATCAACCGAATCTTCGTGGCAGACAGAAAAACAACCGGATTCAGATACTCTAGGGGAAGTAAGGAAGGTGTAACCGGATTCAGATACTCTAGGGGGAGGAGAGGAAGGTGTAACCGGATTCAGATACTCTAGGGGGAAGAGAGGAAAGTGTAACCGGATTCAGATACTCTAGGAGGAAGAGAAGAAGATGGAGCCGGATTCAGATACTCTAAGGGGAAGGTCTAACCGGATTCAGATAATCTAGGGGGCGAGAGAGAGGAAGGTTTAACCGGATTCAGATACTCTTTGAGGAAGAAAAGAATTTGTAACCGGATTCAGATACTTTAGGAGGAGAGGAAGGTGTAACCGGATTCAGATACTCTAGGGGGAAGAGAAGAAGATGTAGCCGGATTCAGATACTCTAGGAGGAAGAGAAGAAGATGGAGCCGGATTCAGATACTCTAAGGGGAAGGTCTAACCGGATTCAGATAATCTAGGGGGCGAGAGAGAGGAAGGTTTAACCGGATTCAGATACTCTTGGAGGAAGAAAAGAATTTGTAACCGGATTCAGATACTCTAGGAGGAGAGGAAGGTGTAACCGGATTCAGATACTCTAGGGGGGAGAGAGGAAGGTTTAACCGGATTCGGATACTCTAGGAGGAAGAGAGGAAGGTTAACCGGATTCAGATACTCTAGGGGGGAGAGAGGAAGGTTTAACCGGATTCAGATACTCTAGGGGGAAGAGAAGAAGATGTAGCCGGATTCAGATACTCTAGGAGAAAGAGGAAGGTTTAACAGGATTCAGATACTCTAGGGGGAGGAAGAGAGTTAAGAAGGAGAACCTAGGTATCCTAGGACTCAAGGAAGAAATAGAAAATGAGTTGTTCAAGTAGAATTTTAAATAAATGCTTAAGTCGAAACAAAACATGGAAGGTACCTACGCGTTGAAATCGAAGAATGTGTTTCACTTCGTCATTGTACCTGAATACTGGAGATTTTCGTGATGTTATTGCGAAATCAGTTTATTGATTCATACGATGAAAATAATTTTACCAGCTGATCATTCCATTGATCATTCGTTCCCGTCAGCCATATTTAACATTCCTACGTAGTACCGTTGGTACCTACATTCAGACACAATTAGGAAGTGTACACATTCCCACACTCAATGTGACATTGAGCCCTTTTATGTAGGTAGTTCAACCCTGCAAGAATAACAAATTCCTAATTGTTATGTATCGAGTGCATATATGATATCAATCAATGTCTACATGTCACACACATATTGTACACTTTCCCATATTTACACTTCAAGATACTAAAATATCACTGCCACTGGTACAGAATTACACATCACGTTATGCGCTACATATCGCATCCTGTGATTGGCTGAGCGGGTTGATTTCGTGTCATGTGATTGGTCGCATCAGCGCGTGACCTTGCGTAACAGGTCACGTGGCTGCTATCTCTCTGTCACGTGACCACAATGTAGAACACATCACGTGGGCTATCACTGCACAGTCGGCTTGATCATTTCCTTTTGTTGCACCCATGTCCCCGCGTATACAGGATACACTCTGTTTTGTGATTCCACAGTTTTTACTGCTTTGAAATATTTTAAATGTAACGGTTCATTTGTTGCGTATCTATGAATCATGGGCAAGCCTGTTCAAATTAATGTTTAGTTTCATGCCCCTTATTACTCACATAGTCCGTGTATTTATGAGAAATATGTCAAATGACAATTACAGATACAGTACCTTTTCAACCCATTATTCTTACAAACTGTGATTATGATGCTTCGATTCAACGCATCATTTGATCATTTCAACTCCTGTAACGTGATATGCGAACTGTTAACCGAGTAATGATATTTCAAATAAACAGCGTCGTGTATTGTTAATTGAATTCTAAAATTCAAAGCTATCAATTAATATAACGAATTTTATTGAACTTCCAACTCTTTTTCGTTCCGAAATCTTTGACTTCTTTTGTGATTTGATTTGAAAGTGTGAATCTGAACTTGGGTTCGCACTTCACTTAGGTCGAAATGTCGTGTTTAGTAGGTTCACTTTCTACCTCAGGACATTTATAATCTCACGATACTTTCACATCGTAACATTTCACCTCTAGGCAACGGCTAAGGTCTGGGTCAGAGTTAATAGGCGTTGGGAAAGGTCAGGGTTATGGTAAGGGTCAGGACTGGGAGATAAAGTGTCGTGAGGTGAAAAGTCGGGCTCCCCACTTTGTGCCGCATAATCAGTTATCGGTTATCACCTTGCTCAACTCATGATACAGTTTAGCACCGTCTTCACCTCTCCGACCTTAAATTATTGTCAGTGTCGTCTATTCCTTTTTGTCGTGGTAATGTGCACTTGTTCCTTGATGCTACGTTCATAATTTTATTAACCTACCTTTCTACTATTGTCTAGAGACCTGGTTCATCATATTCAGCAACTCTGTATTGTAGTAGGTATGTAGATAAAATAGCAAAGCGATAAGAATAAATGCGAGAAACTGATTCCACATTACCGCATAATCTCTGTTGTATATGCCGTTTTATCCATATTAATGCAAATAGGTGTCAGAAGGAACTGGCCCCCATATTTGGCGGGTGTCAAGTAGTTTGGTGATTGCAACCAACGTGAAGTGGAAACGCGATGTCACTGTCAGAGAAGTAGTTGTTGTCTGAGTTAACTGGTGTCAGAGTAAAACTAACTGGTGTCAGAGTAAAACTAACTGGGGTCAGAGATTACTGGTGCCAGAGTAAAACTGGTGTCAGTTATTAGTGTCAGAGTAACTGTAGTAAGAATAACTGGTGTCAGTGTAACAGTAACTGGTGTCAGATTAAACTGGTGTCAGAGTACACTGGTCTCAGAGTTTAATGGTGTCAGAGTACACTGGTGTCAGAGTATACTGGTGTCAGAGTATACTGGTGTCAGAGTATCAGCAACTGGTGTCAGAATTTATTGTTGCCAGAGTAAAACTTACTGTTGTCAGAGATAACTGGTGCCAGAGTAAAACTGGTGTCAGTTATAAGTGTCAGAGTAACTGTAGTAAGAATAACTTGTGTCAGCGTGTCAGTAACTGGTGTCAGAGTACACTGGTGTCAGAGTATACTGGTGTCAGAGTACACTGGTGTCAGAGTATACTGGTGTCAGAGTATAGTGGTGTCAGAGTATACTGGTGTCAGAGTATACTGGTGTCAGAGTATACTGGTGTCAGAGTATACTGGTGTCAGAGTATAGTGGTGTCAGAGTATACTGGTGTCAGAGTATACTGGTGTCAGAGTATCAGCAACTGGTTTCAGGGTAACTGATGTTAGCAGGCATACTACATTTCACCTCACGACATTAGAGCACAGGACAGAGGGATTCTAATCTTTTCTCTCTATGTGTTGACCTTGATTTAATCCTGACTTTACCCAACGCCCTAACCCTTGGAGCCCTGACCCCAATAAACTACTCTTCAGTCTCAAATAGACGGGGGGCTGTAATAACTGTCCCCCTGTGTAGGTTTTTCAAAATTGTCGTAAAAAAGGGGGGTTGCAAATAAGAGGGAGGTGGGAGGTAAATTTCAATCGAATGGTTTGAAATACCCATCAAGTTGTTATTTTGATCAAAGAAATGGACTCTGATCAAGAAAAAGACGGTAATGCTGAGATAACAGTTGGCGAAGCTTTCGGTAGTGCTTGATTTTGCTTAGTTCAAACAAAAAATACGAATTTTTACTTGATTTATGTATGTATTTTTTCAAAATTTTCAAAATGTCTAAACGGGGAGGGTGTTAAATAACTGTCCCCCACCGTAGTAAAAATCCAAAAAACTGCAATCGTCCCCCCCCCCGTCTATTTGAGACTGAAGAGGAGAAATACTACGAAAAAAATATCAAATTTCGTAGAGTCAATTTGCAATAACTGTCGTAACGATAATGTGAATTGTCATGAAGTCAATTGTCATGCGGTGAAAATTCCTGTGTCAGTATGGTAGTCAGTTCAAATAGAAATTTTTCACCGAGACGGTATGACTTTTCGAAGTATGAGAATAGCTCTAAACAGCAACAGGATGAATTGTGGAATAAATTGCAGCTATAATAGGGCGACCGGGTCATTTGATTTCTGAATTTCTGGGTCAGCTGGGACTGTTGTGGGACTGCTTGAATTCAACTGGGACTGTTGTGGGAATGCTGGAAATTCAAGCCTTGAATTCGTAATTCTGAATTGAAAGTTATTTGAAATCTAAGACAATTAAATCAAACTCAATAAGGCGAATTAGAATTAACCCGATTAACCCGATTCAAAAGTTTGAACTATGATTGTCATAGTTTTGGAAAAAGCAATGAAAATAATCGTTTTTGGACATCAGCCATCGTTATAGAATAACCATAATCGATATCGAGTATAGTATAGACTATAGAGGGAATGGGAGTCCTTTCCGAAACAGCAAATTTTAAATGCAATTTTGCAATTTATAGTTTTTATGTTCAGTCGGTTTTTGAAATGGACGTATTTTATTTTTACAGTGCGCGCAATTAACTTTTCTTTTGAATTTCTGTCGAAATTTACGCGCTTTTATCGATCGATCCATGAGCACACCTTTGGGTAATTAAGGACTCTTGTAATACGGACGTGCGGTTTTCTCCATGAATTTCGTACCGTGGCTCAGCTGAACTGTCGTGATTTAACTGCTTACCTGAGTATTCAGGTCATGGACATTTGACAATCATAGAATTGAGACCAGCAGTATAGAGCTATAGCGCGTCAAAAATAACTGAAAACCTGGACGGTACACCCTTATTTGGATTACTGTCGGTATTTTACATTTGTTATTTCGTTCCACCTTACCGATCGACGGTGATTGCTTTGTAAATTCATTGATTTTTCATTTTTTACTTTTGCACATTGCTATTTAAATTTTAACCGTGGCAGAAGGTGGGTCCCCGGTCCTACTCTTACTGAGACATGCTATTTTATTCTACAAACTACAGTCCAGAATTGATGTGATGTGACTCGTCCTGTTGAATGGCATGACACCAGTTTTACGGTCTTAATCGATACCATTGCCATGACTACCCTGGAAAATGAGTTTTTTGCCGATGACATGGACATTGTACATGATATCATCAGTGTCGACATCATCAATATACTGCAGACACAATCCTCATTTCCTGTTACCTGGTTTTCTCTTGTGGGTAGAAGTAAGGTGGATGGCGATAGTTCAGCTGAAGAGCTAAGAAATCCTGAAATTTCCGGCATTATTGGCGTGCGTGATACTGATTTAGCAACATGATTAAATTTAAAACATCCACACACTTAACCATTGCGCTGCGCGACTCGGAAATTTCAGAATGATCATTCTCATTACTCGAAGTAGCGACATCTATGCAAGTTGAAGTATGTTAGGATTAATATGAGGTTATTGAATACGAGGCGGTTTGCTGTTCTTCAGTTTGTTATTTTATCTCTCATAAAACAATCCTTGGGATTCTTCGCAAATTTCTGAGATTTTTCCGCTTTTGTATTCCCGATAATAAAACGGAACAAATCATTATTAACTTTTCCATAACTTGAAAATGACCGTGCCAAGAGTTCAACACCAGAACATTTTTTTGCAAAGAAGACGGGTTTTTTAGCTTATAAACAAGGTTGCATTAAGAAGTTTAAGAATGGCGCGTTTGTCAGCTTATCAAGACAGGTTTTGAACTGAGGTTCAACAAAGTCAAGGCGTTTCCAGGAGTACTACGTTGTATACCCTAGACACGCGTTAACACTACGCAGATAAACGCGAAACGTTTGAGGAAGCTGATGTGTGTTTAGCTAACCACTATAACAGTGCTCCAGTACGCTTAAACCCTGTTATAAATAGAACCCTCTGACGTTTTTATCGATGTCTATAATACATAAAAACCTGCCTGACCGGGTCCATATTGGTTTGAACCATCGCCCTTTGCGCTGCGGGTCAAAACCGGGTACACCCCTCCGGCTGCACCCTCTGAAATTATCCCAAAATGAACCCGATAAGCGCGTGTCCGTGTATTTTATAACAGCTCTGCTCTCAGGAGGAAGGTTTTTGTTTAAATAACCCAGGAAATGTACCCGTGAAGTCGGGAATAAAAACATGAACCGAGACTCTCTCTTCCCTAGTGATTAATTAGGAAAATGACCAGCTTCTTCCATATACGAACCTCGGCTGGTTCAGGGAAGTCCATTGAACCTGAGAGTGTGTTTGTACGTGAGTATTTGTATGAGCTTTTTTGGGTGTGACTGAGTACGTGACTACGTGACTACGTTTGTGTATGATGATTAATAAGAGCCGTTTCGGGTGTGACTGTGTTAACGTGCTTTTACCGGCCCGGCATAGTTTTCTGCTTGGATGGGTCACGAGACAAGTTTGTACTCCCTGCAAAAAGAAGGAAGTATAGCATAGGCACATAGCGAAAGGTGGGCATTATAAAATGCGAGGATTACCCTCTAAAGAGAAGCAGTTCAGCTTGAAACTTCCTGGATTCCAATCAATTTCCTATCAGATCGCATCAGAACTGGTTAATTGCAATGTGTGCAGGACCTTGCCTGCGCACACCACACATTATCCCGTCTATAACGCCGCTTACACACACCTCACATATACTGCCGCTCACGTGATCTCAATATTTTAAACTGAAAATTGAGTCTCCATCACATGACATGAGTTGCCCCTAATGTGGTGCCGCTCGGTCACGTGACAGCCTGTCACGTGACCGCGAGTCAGGTGTCAGACAGGGCCGTTAGACCTCGCTAATTGAGCAGTCTGCCCGTGGCGACCACGTGGGCGCTTCTGATACAGTTTTCAAATCACCTGATCCTCTCTCTCTCAGCAGCCTTCCTGTAATAATAAGTGCTGGGCCAGGTCAGCAGGATCGGTAACCATACGAG